>JAMAHW010000073.1:0-148347 GCA_023627715.1 Periconia sp. R9002
GGTGGAGAACAACCTCAGATTATAAACTACAAAAAAATCTATACAAAAAAAGTGCCCAAGTAGGTAGGTATCTAATACGCTCACACACACACGAAAAAAAAACCACGCTTTTAAAATCTACCCTCCCCCCCCTTTCTCTTCTTCAACATTCTCTCCCGTTACCAAACTTTTTCACACACCAGCCCCCATATCCTGCAACCTAGCCAACTCCCAATAAACGCCCCTGCGCCCCATGAGCTCCTCGTGCGCGCCGCTCTCGACAATCTTGCCCTGATCAAACACGTAAATGACGTCGGCGCCCTGGACCGTCGAGAGGCGGTGCGCAATGGCGATGGTGGTGCGGCCCTTTGCCGCCTTGTCGAGCGCGGATTGGACGACGCGTTCCGAGGTGGAATCGAGGGCCGATGTGGCTTCGTCGAGGAGGCTACAAGGAGGAGGGTGTTAGTCTTTATATTTTGTGTGTGTTTGGTGGGAGGGTGAGGGGGACACAAACAGAATCTTTGGGTCGCGGAGGAGCGCTTTGGCAATGGCGAGGCGTTGACGCTGGCCTCCTGACAAGAGCGCGCCCTTTGCGCCGACGAGTGTGTTGAAGCCGTCTGGAAGACTGGTCTGTACACGTTTCTCTGTTAGTGTATCTGATTGCACATGCAGAGGGACGTGAGCCCCGAAGGGAAAATGAGAAAACCTACAATAAATTCAAGAATGTTGGCGTCTTTGCACGCCTGCTCAATCTCCGCATCGCTCACATCCTCCTTGTCCGCTAGGATGTTCTCGCGGATCGTTCCCGTGTACAGTGTTGTTTCCTGGCTGACAATGGCGAGCTGGGAGCGGTACGATTGCAAGTTGTAATCCTTGAGCTCGACACCATCCACCAGGACCGCCCCTTCCGAAGGGTCGTAGAATCGCTCCAGCAGTGCCATAATGGTCGATTTGCCGCTACCACTAGCTCCTACCAACGCCACGAATTGGCCGGGTTCGGCAACAAGATTGATACCGCGCAGTACGCGGTGGTCGGCGCGGCCTGGGTAGTGAAAGCGGACTGATTGCAGCTCAATCTTTCCGTCGAGATGATCGATTATTTTGCCATGTGGGCTCCAGTGGTCGATCTTGGGGACGCGGTCGAGGAACGATTTCAGCACCGTGGCGGCTTCTCTGGCTTCACCCATGTCCGGTGCGAAAGAGAAGACGGCGCCGGCGGATTGTGCGCCGTTGATGATGGCGCTGTAGACAATGAAAAACTGGAGCACGGTGTACTCCAGGTTGAGCATGAGTCTGCTGCCGTACCAGAAGACGAGGGCGAAGATGAACATGGAGAGGCCTTGGGACATAGCATACAGGACTGACGACACGTTCATGAAACGGAGGTTTCCTTTAGCCTGTGCTGTCAGCTTTTCATGATACTCATTCAGGAGATGGCTTTCTAGAGATAATGAGGCCACAGTGCGGATCGATGATGCGGCTTCACAAGCAAACGAGGCAGCATCCGTCGATTCTTTGGTGCGTTTCTCCATACGGGTGAGGGCTTGAAATCGAAAGTAGCCGCAGCTGAGCATCAGAGGAATCGTTGCAGTGCATACCAGCGCAAGCTTCCAACCAAAGGAAAGACCCACCACGATGGCGACGGCAACAGTAGCGATGGAAGTGAGGATCGTGCCGAGCGTCGAGCCACTCATTCCAGCGAGACGGTTAGCTTCAGTCGAGAGAAAATTCGCCAATGCGCCGGAAGTGACTGTTTCGCCGTCGAAGAATTCAATGTCCTGACGGAGGATGGCATTGAATGCCTCTTCTCGCACACGGGCAATCAGTTGGGCAGACGCCTTGCTCAGCATGAACCCCTGGCCAAAGTAGAAACAGTACATTGCTAGTCCCAGCATGAAGAACATCCACAGCCAAAACTCGAGATGCTTGCCACCAGTCGACAACTGTGGTAGGAATAAGCTGTTGATCGAGTTACCCAGAAAGATGGCCTGGATGGCAGGGCCGGAGCCTGCGAGCACGCAGAACATGAAACCAAGCATCATCTGGCCATGTTCCGGGCGATTGTGGCTCCAGCCAAATTTGATTAAATCAAATGTCCCGTAAGAATCTTCTTTTCCGTCTTTCTTTATGGCCGCGATGGAGGCAGCTTTTGACGTTACGGTGCGAGTAAGAGCGAGCTTTTCGTTTTCGTCCTTCGCCATGGATGAACCATCCGGCTTTTTGTTCGGCTGGATCTTGGAACTGAGCTCTTGAGCCTGAACGAGACTTTGATAGATACCCTGGGCCTCCATCAACTCATGGTGAGTTCCTTGTTCGACGATTTTGCCTTTTGCCATGACAACGATTTTATCGGCACCTCGGATCGTCGAAAGGCGATGAGCGATCGCAATGGTTGTGCGCCCCTTGGAAGCTCTATCGAGAGCTTCTTGGACGACTTTCTCGGACTTTGTATCAAGGGCAGCGGTAGCCTCGTCCAATAGCAGAATCTTAGGGTCGGAAACCACCGCACGAGCAATTGCAATACGTTGCTTTTGGCCACCAGAAAGAAGATTACCACGTTCGCCAACCTTTGTTTGGAACTTGTTGGGAAGATCCATGATGAAATCGTATGCATTCGCGGTCTTGGCGGCCTGTTCGATAAGTCCCATCTTGACGTCTTCAGTCGCGTGTTCAAACTCAGTGCCTACCAGTCCATGCGCGATACTCTCATATATGGTTATGCTGAACAAGATAGGCTCCTGGCTGACGAGCGCCATCTGTCTCCTCAACCATTTCAGGTTGAGCGTACTGATGTCCCTGCCATCGAGGAAGACCTGGCCGGACATGGGAAGGTAGAAGCGCTCCAAAAGTCCAAAGATGGTCGACTTTCCAGACCCAGAGGCGCCAACGAGCGCAACCATCTTTCCAGGCTCGATGCTAAGGTTGAAATTCTCGACAACCGTGATATCCGGCCGCGAAGGATAAATGTGTTTGATGTCTCTGAACTCGATATTGCCAATGAACTCGGAGGGCTTTTCACCCTCCTCCGTCTCGGGGTTGATGGGCGAATCGCGCTCGATGGTGTTGAAGACCTTTGTCGCAGCCGCAACGGCTCCCCCAAAAGCTTGAATGTGCGGCAGATTGTGGCCAATGGATATGCCGGCGACTATGGCAGCCATGATGATGGTGAGGATGTTCCCTACGCCCAATTCACCCTTTTTCAGGAAGCGATTACCCTGCCAGAACGCGAGCGCATATTGCAGATTGAGCACGGCCATCATGCCTGCAATCATCGAAGAAAGCCAGAACTTGGAGAGAAAATCCCACTTGGAAGCGCGCGTAAGGTATGCCTTGTACTTTGCCTGCAGTCGTTTCTGGGTGCCATACGCCGTGACATTCCGAGCGGAAGAAATGACTTCTTCTGCAAGCGTGCCGGCTGTTGCGTACTCGTCAACCGCTTTGACCTGGTTGAAGCGCATGTTGCGACCGTTCAAACCCATCATGATGACCATGGCCACCGTTCCCGACAGCATGATTAGCGTCAGTTTCCATCCACGAACGAAACCTACGATGAGTGCGGAGAAGAACATGGAGGTTCCCGAAACGAAAAGAGAAATCTTCTGTCCAACACCGTCCTGTACCATGACCATATCCGAGCTGATGCGCGTAGTGACCTCGCCCGAACCGAGGAAGTCGAAGAAGGCAATGTTCTGGCGAAATATGGCGCGCAAGTACAGTTCTCGAATCTTTTGGGTGATTCTCTCCCCGGTATAGGAAAACCCGACCATGCCAATATACACCGATATAAAAGAACCGATCCCAATATACACAAAGTACAAAGCAAACTGATTGGTCTGATCCTGAAAATGCTTCTTGGCTGAAGAATCGACGGAAAAGCTGGAAAAGCTCCCCGCGAAGTTGCCATACACCAGCTAACAAGATTACGCAAGAATAAGAGTCAGCACATGGAACAAGTTTGAGGTTCGGGAATTGACGTCGCATTCTAGGTATGCCGTACCGTGCCATGCGAGGTAATTGAGTAAGGAGGGCGTGGAGGGGTAACTTACCGTCATCAAAGGCATACAGGCCCCCGCAACGATGGAAGCAATCAAGGAAACAAACATGATGGCAAGATCCTTTTTGTCGGCGTACCGAAACAGCGCAAAGTAACCGACCTTGTCATTTGGCGCCGACGTCTGCCTGTCGATGATGTTTTTCTCGTCGGCGTTCAGCCCTGCCGCTGTAGAAGATTGGGCGTCGTCCGACGCAGCCTTCTCGTTCGGCGGCATATCGACCACGACATTATTTTTTTCTGGGTCCGTCATTGTCGCTGTCGGTGTCGTTGTCGTGGGCGAAGGTCAAGGTCGTATCGTGGATGCGACGAGGGACGCCCTAGCTCGAAGGTGCGGTGGGTGATGGATGGAAGAACAACCCAAACACTGCACGACCCGAACTAGAAATGACTAGGGGGGTTCGAACAAGCTTTTTGCCTTCCGTCTTGGGTGGGAAAAAAGAATGGAGGGAAGGGAAGGGAGGACAGAATGCGATGAATTACGAGGTACAAGTACTAGCCCCTAACTAACTAATGGTCTACTCGCATTCGCGTATGCCCACCGCGCTGGAACCAGACTTGGTAGTCTCGACGTTTGGAAAGAAGCGGCACGTGCGTGGATGGATTCTAGAGAAGGAGTTCGGTTGGGCTGATCCCTGTTGCGACGCGGCTGATCTAACTTGTTCGGGGTCTTATTGCGATTGAGATGGCCTGTCGGGGTCGGATGATGGCGTGGGCCGGCTGGTCGGTCAGCAGTCGACGTGAGATGAGATGGTGAAGTTGCGGGTGTAACGAGATCTGTATGTAGATTAGGTATCAAAACGAAGTCAAGCGTCAGGCAGACGTCGGTCTTTTATCATACAAACGTTTAAAGCACAGGGACAAGAATGAATCATGATGTGGCTTACGAGAGACGCGAACGGAGCATTGAATAGCACTGGTTACTAAACTGTGAATCATTTGATACTACTGTACGCAGCTCCATGCAACCGTCTCCATCGCATCGCATCCTATACGAATCATCATCCCTTCAGCCCTAACCCGCTTTCTAGAAATTCTGGCTGCCTAATGCTCCCTCCACTGACCGACCGACCAGCCGCCATGCTCAGCTCCGCTCTTCCACTTTACTTGTACCAGTTGATGACTGACCGACTGCACATCGTCCGACGCCTCGAGGCGGGCACGTGGATACGCCCCGCGTTGCCGGTCGTGGTTTTGGCAACTCCGGATACACGCGATATCTGATAGGTAGGCCTTCCAATGGCACCGAGTCGAGTCCTACAAGGTACCAAAAGTGTACATACAAAGATACCGTTTACCAAAGCGCTGGATGGATGAGCTATGGAAATAAGCCATGTATGTCCCGAGACGGCACTTTTACCAGTCAAACATTAACTTCTGCGGGGGGGGGCAAAACAAAATTCGTCCGTTTCCTCTCAAACGGTCCCACAGTCCCTGCGTCCCAAGGCGGGCGGGTCGCTTATTACGAGTACACTGATAGGTACAAATACAGTAAAACGGTCGCGGAGGGTCGGACGATCGGAGGGCCGGAGCGCCGGAGAGACCGCACCGCTTGGATACATGAACGACCTTTGATGCCTAAGGGGGGTCAGCCCGTAAACGCTTATTTGGACGTTGACGAGAGGAAGAAAGGGAGTCAGCAAGGAGGACCAGACCAAGAAGCTGGCCGTCAAACAAGGATTTTTTCTCCCCCGAGAAAAACTATTAGGAGGAGTTCTACCTCGACAAAAACAATATCCAAAGTAAGAAACCAAAAAAGGCGGACCACCTTTAATACTGAAAAATCTCAAAAAAGTTAAAGTTGAGGGCGTTATATAAGACTGACGGTCGTGGTCCTAAGTGACCAGACTGGTCTGTCTACATGGGTAACGTCCACGACGTCAAACAGTGATAGACCGATCCCCTTTATCGCACATATTGATCAATTAAACCACTTACACCTTCTCAGTCACATCAATACATATCTACGTAGATATGTATGTATGTACGTAGCTAGCATCATCACAACCTAGAAAGGTGGAAAAGAGGGAGGGAGAGATGAGGGTTCAAACTCCCTTTTTTGCTCGGGAGCAAAGGAGTAAGTAGAGGATTCGATTCACCAGCGGTTTTCAACGGCAGTTTGAAATCCATGAATAGGTACACGTATGCGAGTAGCTGCAAATGCCCCATTACGCAACATACATGTCTAAGTAGGTAAGCAGCTACAAAAACCTTTCCATCAACCCCTTCACCTTCTCCAGATCCAGCGCATCCACCGTCGCCCGCGCGCCCACCATGCTCTCAGCCATGCACACAGCATTCAAAATCGCCTCCTCGACGGCATCGGCAGCCGCCTCAAACAACGCCGTCACGCTCTGATCATCCACCATCTGCACGTCGAGCACATGCGGCGTGAAGCGATCGACCTTGGTCCCCTCGACCTGCACCTCGATCTTGCTCGCCGTCGAGAAGGCAAGGAAAATGTCGCCCGACGGATTTGCGCCGTATCCACCGACCCTCGCGAGCCCAACCGTCGCGCGCTTCGCGAGGCGCTGCAGCTGGACCGGGTGCAGCGGCGCGTCCGTGGCCAGCACGATGATGATGCTGCCGTCCTTCTTGTCCTTGGCCTGCTTGATCTTGAAGAGGAGCGAAGCCTGCGCGAGGAGCGCCGGGTCGTTAGGGTTCTCGCGCACCAGGCGTTCCTGTTCCTCGAAGATGAGCCGCCCAATGGGCGCCCCCGCGATGCGAAAGTCGCGCATCGCGCCGTAGTTTGCCTGGACCAGGGCGCCGACGGTGTAACTGGTGTTGTTTTCGGCGGGCACGACGCGCGACGAGGACCCCGTTCCGCCCTTGAACCAGTGCGCCAGCATGCCCGTTCCGCCGCCCGTGTTTCCTTCCGGAACAGGGTCCGAAGACGCCGTGTCGATGCCACGCACGACGTGCTCGGGCGTCACGGCGAACTTGGTCACGTCGTGGAGGAAGCCGTCGAAGGTTTCGGCGACGACGGGGAGCAGGAACCAGTCGACTTTGCCCTCGGCGTCGGCCTTCTCGCGGATGGCGTACTCGTAGATGCCGTTGTAGGCGTTGCCGACGCCGAAGCTGCCGGTGATGGCGATGGGCGAGTGCAGGAGGCCCGTTTCCTCGATCCAGTGGCTCCCCGTCATTTCGCCCGACCCGTTGAAGCGGAAGAGGCCTGCGAAGCACGCGTGGTCGAACCAGTCGCGCCGCGGGAGGATGGTCGTTAGCCCCGTGTTGATCGAGTTGGGAGCCGCGTTGGGGTATTTCGGGGACGAGTGGATGGATTGCGTCGATACTAGTACCCCCTCGACGTCTGTCAGACTGTTCTTTGGGCCCGTGGCATATCGACCGAGGTAGATTTTGGGAAGCAGTTCTCGGATGCGCTGGCGTGGTGCAGGAGGTGAAGTCGACGAAGTAGACATGACGGTCGTGAAGCTTGGAGGGCTTTTTTTTTTAGGTAGGAAGCTTCAGGCACAGATCGGTAGCATATGGTGAGGGCTTCCAACCACCACAATTCAGGGCCACATTCTTCCCTACACATCTTTATACCCACCCAGAAAAGACGTCAACTTTCCCCAGACAACGATATTCATTGTCTTCCTCAAAAGTGAGGCCGCAACCCCATCCATCGTCGAAGCGACGGAGATGAGTCAGTTGGTGAAGAGTCACCACGACAGTACAGTCATCGCGAGAAACCTATGTAGGACTAAGTTCCCCCGCTTTCTGTTCCATTTACTACATTCATCAATGCAAGGTGCAGGGCTGGGGAGGGATTGACGTGCCCATCTCTACGATTTATCGACGGTAGCTGAGCGAAGAGTCATACTTTTGTCTGCAAAGAGTTTAGCTTGCTGTACTGCTGACCGGCTGGAAAAGCAAAGTGAATCAAGAAGCCGGGAGATGAAGACTTGCAGGCGGGAACACCATATGGCATTCTATCAATTGACATTCATACTCGGTGAATTTGACGTGTCCTTGTCTTCTTCCAAATAGTCACTTCGTATGAGAATGGCAGTCAATCATGGGTTGAACAAATATAACGATTCAAATTGGTTATCAACACTTTATCCCTGATTAGGTAATTGTAAAAACCCCGCTTGTGCCCTCGAACGCGGTTATGGCTCCGCCAAACGCGGCCTTGGAATCCCCATAATACTTGAGGCGGTACGTCCCTGGCGCCGCTCCCGTGACCCCGGTATCCCACGTTACCGTGACCTCACTAGTCCCCAATAGCCCATTGACGCGTTTCCATTCATAGACCAATTCCCAGTCCTTGTCGTCCTTGATCCGCGTCCACGTCCCATCCCCATTCTGGCGTTCGACAGCGGTGAAGGTGCCCTCCAGGCGGAGGTTGTTGCGAGGGTTGGCGCCCACGAAGACGGCGCGGACCAAGGAGCCCGAAGCATACGAAGAAGATACATTGGTTACGATCGAGCCATAGGAGCTCGAGCCGCTGCCATCGTAAACCACACCTGTGATGAAACTGATACTGCGGGCACGGTTATCTGGCGGCGAGGGACCAAGTGGTGGCGAGGATGCTGCCGCGTCAGATAGAGAAGGAAGATAGGTGAGCGTCCTATTGATGTAGGCATTGAGCGTGTGCTGACCGTGAAGCGTGGATGCACCTTCGTAGCGCTGAACGCTATATTCTTCTTGCGTGGCGATGTAGTGCGCGTAGCTGTTGGCAGGCCCGCCGAGGACTACGATGGGAGAAGTGCCGGAAGCTACAATGTTGGAAGACACAACTGCGTTGTGAACGGCTTCACGCCAGCGACGACCTGACATGGTGGTGGCTTCACCGGGGGAGACCACGATGAAGAACTGGCCCAGGCGAAGGACTTGAATATCGACAATGTTGGGAGACCAGTCGTATGGGACCTTGGCCTGACCAACGTTGAGGAGGATGGGCTTGGGCTGTTGGCAACGGATCTGCTCGGGACCCGGAGGAGCAATGAGGCTGCCGACGGCATTCCAGAAGGGGTTGTTTGGCGCTCCCGGGTCGTTTTGCACAAAATCAAAGGCGCCAGGGCCGTCCGACGTTCCAGCAGCGAAGGAATTGCCCATGGCAGCAGGGCAAGTCGACACAACGGTGCCATTGCTCAAGGCAAAAGTGAAGTTGGAGAAATCCACAAAGGTATGGAATGAGCGTACATTGCCAGAGATGGGTGTGAAGCTGTCAGACGTGAGGATGGATTTAGCCCCCTGATATTGACGCTTTCCAATCTCGTAGCATGACTTGACCCCGCCGTCATTGAGACCAAAGAAGGGACCTCTCCCGTGGCAGTCCTGGCTTTTACCGCCACAGGTACTGTCAGAGACCTTGCATTCCTGGCCTGAGCCATCTTCGCACCAAGCGCCATTGACGTTGGGGGTGGTGTCGCCCACGTTGGCCTGTGAGAAGCCGGCAACGAAACCAGAGGCCGCGTTCAGAGAGGCCGCATTCGCATTCACGTCCTGCTCAAGCAGGTAAGCCGCCACACCTTTGTTATCTGCTGCAACGACGGTTTGGTTTCCGAGAAGACTGGTGCCGTGGACCGCGAACCAATTCAAAATACCAATGCTTTTCCCATCACTGGCGCGGGTAAACTTGAGAAGCGTCATCGTCTTGTCAACGTTGTCGGTGTAGCGAGCGCGTTCTGCTTCCGGGTTGGCGAGGTAGGCGAACAAACTGCGGTTGATGTTGGCATCGCTAACTTTGGCGGTGCCGGAGGAGACGGTTCCCTCGGTCAAGCCCTCGTGGGCCCGTTTGATGGACAACACAGCACCATCTACAATGGCCTGATAGCTTTGTTTGTCGAAGCCCAAGCTGGTAATCTGAGGGAGCAGATAGTTCAGCCAGGCACCGGGGCCGGAATGGCTGTGAGTGCCAGTGACGGCAACATTCTTCCTGGTGTAGACGGAATAGTCGGAACCTAGATTCTGGAGACCCTCGAGGATGCCATTGCGGATGGCCGTGTCGCCACTCTGGGTATCAAGAACCAAGTATACAATGCGGTCGCTGGGGTTGCTAGGGCTGCCGACGATGAAGGCACGCGAGTACAGGCGCTGACGCAGGCCGGTACCAATCTGCGAAGTATTGGCATATCCCATGAGATTGAGCTCGACTACGGGGCCGGTGATGTCGGCCTTGCCCACGCCAATGAGATACTGCGAGGCATCTGCCTGAGGCGCAGAATCGTCGGTCTGGTCTTTGGTAAAGGAATGCGTCTTGTCGTGGGTACGGAAACGACTGTGGGAGCTGCCAGAATTGAAATCAAACAGCAGCTGGCCGATGATCAGGGCTGCGGTGAAGGCGGCCACGAAGGCGACGAGGATATGGGTGCGAGCCATGGCTGGTTCTTAGTGAGAAGATGTTGCGGAGGACGTGCTACCTCACCCTGTCACTGTTGCTGCGTCGAGAGGGTGGAGGAGTGAAGAGGAAAGAGGGAAATAAGGCGGCGGCGGCGGCAGACGTTCATAACATAGCTGGATGGAGAAAAAGACAATACAGTAGCTGTCCGGCAAGGAGGGGACATGCAGTGAATGACTATAACCAGGGGCACAGGAAGGGAAGGTGGAGGAGGATTGGCCTGTGACGCATGATGTCAATGTCTCGTATTGCATGGTATGTACTGTATTGTATGCACGCCGCTCAACATCAGGAACAGCAGTAAGATAACTGGACCTGCTGCTCATTGGTTCGTTATCGCAATGGAGTTTGTTCTGTATCTTGCCATGAAATCTACCTTTGTATCATGGCGTAGTCATGCTGTCAAGTGCACAGTAACGTAACGCTATCTGGTCGATCCCGGCCGAGCTGAGTTTGGACCTCCCGCCTCCGCGCATTGACCTACCTGCGCCACCAGACTTTTCAATCTCCCATCCACCCCTCGTGGTCCATTTAACCCTCTCTCCGTCCGGACAACCCCAAGCATTTGCCGCTCCCCTCCCTCCTGATATCCAACCATGCCCCTAATCAACGAATCCTACGATTCGCTCCCCTGTACGTCTACCTCGGTTACCCTCCTGCGATTGCGCCAACCACTTCGCGCTCGACCTCCGATGCACATGTGAAATTATCAATACATGAGCCTCTGCCCGCTTTCATGCGCAGCACAAACTAACCCTCTACCGTTGCAGACGTTGATGCGCCTCCTTCTCACCAGAGTCTCGCCTCCGCCCAAACCTTGGTTAACGACGATATCCAACACGCTGGCATTGACACCACCCAACTCCATCCCGCACTCATCCCCGCCGCCTCGTATACGCCCACATTTCCGGCCGCGACCGAAGCAGAACATGCCCGCCTCCAGGCTGAACCCACTTCTAAGCTCTCTGCTATCGACCTGACGCGCTACCAAGATTTCGATGCACCACCAAACACCTCGCCAACAAGCGACGAGGATCGACCCCAACTCCTCGCGCAGTGGAGTGCTGCGTTGAAAAAAGCGTACACAAGCTCCGAATACGTGCATGCGCGGTCGGCAGAGCTGAGCCTGTTGGAGAAATTTGGAAAGAATGCATGGCTCGTCGGGAATTCGCAATTAGAAGACGTGCTCAAGGCGATTGAGACGGAATTGGCTGATGTTAGGAGACAGCAGGAAGAAGTTGAAGCTCTCCGAAGGCAGCAGCAGGAGAATGTACATGGCGAGATCAAGATGCTCGAGGAGACGTGGAAGAAGGGCGTCGGGCGCGTGCTCGAGACTGAGGTCGCCGCCGAGGGATTGAAGCAGCAGATTCTGGAGACGAGAAGAGCAGGTGCCGGTGCAGCATGAGCGTATAAAACGATGGGATAGGAAGAAAAATTGCGGCAAAGACACCGCCAAAAATGAGATACCCATGTGATAGACTCACAAAATTTACCTTTTAACATCCATCTTGTCTCGCGTTCCGCCAGCTTCAAGATTCTTACGAATCTTACGTGCACAATTTTGTCGACGTCACATTTACAACATAGAGGAAGAAGGCATCATTGCACATGGCGTGTTGAGCAATATACATGGTCTATTTGAATTCGGCGTTGCAGTGAGAAGAAAGGCAATTCCGACTGTCGTCTTCACTAAGCATGTTCACTTGGCTAAAATGTGTGGATGGCAAGGGCATCACCTCTATTTATGAAATACGAATAGCACTAAATCCAAGGCACATGTACCACGTGTAGCTTGAGCTTGTCGCCGTATAGCACCACGGGAGCACAGATTGGACGGGAGGAATTACATTCTGCCGAGCCTCGGCTCTTACCCCAGATCTACCCCAGACTTCGGTACCACTCGGTGCAACTCTGTAACTAGATCTCGCAGCGATAGCATTTTGCAAATTGATCACGAATCACGCATCCAATTCCTAATCGCTTGTCCTCTCAATTTCTCCCTCGTTTCTCCTTCCATCACTATCCCACAGTGTGCGCGACTACAATAACAATGGACATCACATCTCTCTTCGACGTGAAGGTAACCCCACCCACTTCCCCTCCAAACACCCCCACCATTTCCAACACATCACAGGGCAAAGTCGTCCTCGTTACCGGCGGCGCCAAGGGTATCGGGCGCATGATCTCAGAAGGCTTCGTGCAGAACGGCGCACGGGTCTACATTGCGTCGCGGGACGCCGCGGCCTGCGAACAAGCCTGCAAGGAGCTCAATGCGATCGGAAAAGGCGGACACGCGAGCTTCATCGCGGCTGACTTCTACAAGGAGGACGATCTTCAAAAGGTCAAGAAGGAATTGGAGAGCAAGGAAGGCAGTGAGTGTACCTGGTTTTTCCCTCCTTACCCTTCCCATCTCGAAACTCTCCACACGAACGCTAACCCGTGCGCCAACACCAGAACTCGACGTCCTCATCAACAACTCCGGAAGCAATTGGGGCGCGTCCTACGACTCGTACCCATCGCAAGCCTGGGACAGGGTCATAACGCTCAACCTCAAGCGCGTCTTCCAACTCACACAAATCCTCACCCCGCTCCTCTCCGCGGCGGGCACGCCCGCCTCGCCGTCGCGCATCATAAACATCGGATCCATCGACGGGCTGCGCGTCCCCGCCCTCGAAACCTTCGCCTACTCGTCCTCCAAAGCCGCCCTGCACCACCTCAGCCGCGTCCTCGCGAGCCATCTCGGCAAACGCCACATCACGAGCAACACCATCGCCTGCGGCCCGTTCCAGAGCAAGATGATGAAGGCTACGTTGGAGAAATTCCAGGACACGATTGAGGGTGGGCTGCCGCTTGGGCGGATCGGAAGTGCCGAGGATGTGGCGGGGACGTGTGTTTGGTTGAGCTCGAGGGCTGGTGCTTGGGTTACGGGGGCTACGATTGCGCTGGACGGGGGGAGTGTTGTTGCGGCTAAGTTGTAGTGGAAGGGCGAAGAAGATGTGTATACATATACGCTACCTGTGGTGCATATTAGATGTAAATTTAGTTTCACGCAGTTAGTCTTCGGACATTTGTTTTTCGGGACATCGGGTGCCGACTGATTCAATACATATGAAGAGAGGTTGAGCACCACCTTTATAGGTATAGGTATTGAATCAGTCTATGACTCATACATACATACATAGCAAACAGACAGCGCGCTTCCCGTGGTACCAGAGTACCGTACGTACAATCCCAAAAAAGGTTAGGGTTGAAAATTAAGGTTAAGCTTAAGGTTAGGGTTAGGGTTAGGGTTGCTAGCTTACGCTAAGTCAACGATACCCCCTACATACCCTCCGCAGTAACCTAGCGAACTTGAAGCTGTCAGGTAGTTTGCCATTTTTGAAAACCGGATTCTCAATGTTACAAGCCGCGTCCCCTAAGTTTAGGGACTGGACCGCATTTATCTTCCGGGAGATTCACCTTAAGAATTGGTACGCTGCATTCGTGTTTCTTGAACTCGTTGTCGTGGGTTTAATGCTCCAGAAGGATGAAAGCAATCCGTCGACCTCTCTTGATGACGCCGTTTCTGTTATTGCTGCAGTAGAAGGTGGTATGGTGGAAGGTGGAGTGGTACTCGGTGCGTTGGAGATTGTTGCACTTGCTGCTGGCAACGTCGTACTACTAGACGGCGGAATGCTTTAGGAAGAAATATCCGATGACGAAATGCTTGACGAAATTTCGGAAGGCAAACTGCTTGAGAGTGGACTAGCAGTGCTTGACAGCAGGTGGACAATGCTCGATGGTGGAGTGATGGACGATGAAGTTAAAATGTGCCAGGTAGACGGATTAAATGTCGAGCCATTTCAATTTGTCGAGTGATGCGCATAGATTGAACATCGAGTAGCGCCGAAGACAGGGGCGAAATTGCCAGGAAAGCTAAAATGTCGACAAGGGATGTCATGATGAGAACCCAGCTGCGTTTGCCCCCATTGCGCTTCTTTTGAAAACAGAGCGCTAGCGTGATCCACCACACTCTTGGTGTGTCTAGTATAGTATATGAGGCATTAGGAATGCTGCCTGTAGGCCTTGCCATGCGCGCAAAAGGCTCGGTGCGCTTTACATCATCAAATCATATGGTCGTCAATTGCGTGTAAATAAAAGCAATGAAGGTTGGGACAAACTTCCAGCCAAAAATCGCGGTCGTCGCGGGACCCAATCCGTTGTTCTTTTTAGAAGACCAGTAGAGCAACATAATGGCGACTCCGCATATCAGACTAATAGCCGTCGAGACCCAGATGACATGCGTCCGAAGGGTAATAGGGAGCCATTTTGCATCAATCTGAGCACAAATATTAGAGAAGCGATGTACAAAGCGCTTCGAACGTACCGTTGTACGCTATTTTGCGGCGGCTACTTGTAGTCGTACTGATTGAAGCTTGTGTAATGTTCCTGTCGTTCGACTTCAAATTGGAGAGGTCTTGCGCGGAAAGAGACGGTGAAGACATGGGCGAAACATCATCTCGTGCGTTTGGTCGCAGAGTATCTCGTCCTGATTCCGATATATCGGATAAATTGGATCTGCATAAACACAGCCCCTCGTCCTCCTTTGGCCCCCAGCGGCTTATATGGCAGACTGAGGACGGGGGCCTTATTATAAAGCTTGACAAAGTATAGCGCTTATTACTACTATAAACTGTACCACGGGATTCTACGCACAAAAAACTGGAAAACAAAACAGACAGCTTTCCCTTTGTTATTAAAGTTGTTCTTACTGTCTTCACACGCATCAATGTCGATTACGCTTCTATTCTCCGCTGGTGAACATCAATCTTCTTGCTGTCACGGGTTCCCTGTAAATAGGCTGAATAGTCACTGATACCAGAAGACCGAGACCTAGACTTAGACAACTTTACTCCGCGACCTTCAAGAAAGTCATCGGCGATCCTGCTAGCATTTTGACGGAAGGTAGTCAATTGCATGGACGATGCCCACCGTGTTGTGTCGGTTGAATTGCCGCCCGTCTCTTGCTTGATAGAACCCAGAGAATTGGATGCCGAATCTTGATCAACAAGCGCTGAAGTACCGTTAGCAAAAGTTGTTCATAAATGAAAGAGAGTTGACCGGACCAGATGACGACAGAGTAGACCCCACAGGTTTGGCTAGCTTCTTGATTTCGACATCTAAATTAGCTTCAGGGTCAACCTGCACTCCGTTCTCCACGAAATCAGGCGCAGGTTCTTCGTCACTGGCATCTTCATCGTAGCTATTTTCGGTTTTTATGCGGCAATCGGTGTTGTCATCAACCGTCTCCTCCAGGCTGCTTGGGAAGCAGGCCAATCGATCCAGTTCAGCCTGTCTCTGTGCTTCTTCGTGATGAATCTGCCTTTGCAGAGATTCACTCTCTGCTTCACAGGCTTGTCTCTCCTGAGCAATTTTCGCTTTCCTCGCCATGGAATAAAGTTCTTCAGCCACACCGATGCAGTAGCTGCTTTTACTCGCATTGCCTTTGTACGGTCTTGCCCATTCACTGATTAGATTGTACGCCATCTCAAAGGCCATAGAAGCAGCTATTGTATTCTCAGTAATACCATAAAAGGTCCAATCAATTGAGGCATGTTTTTGTGTTGAATAGCACTTGCAATCGAAGAATTCGCCCATTGCAGAGACCAGTTCGCCCACGAAGCCCTGGTTGTTCACTGCTTTATCCGAGCCATCGGCGCGCTTGATTGCTACTACGCTCTGCCCTGCATACTGCTGCTGCATAGCTGGTGGCTCGTGAGCTAATACCTCAGCCTGTGAGACATTGTACTGCCCCATGAGCCGCGATGCTAGGTAGAAGGCTGCTTTAGCTTCGAGCAGTTTTGGCTGGGCACGCTCTGGCACTCGTCTTTCGCGGGGCCGGCTATCGAATTGTGCAGGATCCTCGGAAATGAACATGAAATCTGGCATTGTGGCAACGATTTTGCAGCCTTCAAAGTGATTAAACTGATAGTACTAATGTCGATGAACAGCGCTTGCTAGAGGGGACGTTTAGACACAGTTGGGCTCAGCGCTTGAGTCTGTAACTAGAGGGCGCTCGATATGCACCCCGCTTCGCGCCCGCACTTCCGATACCGATACTGCGTCTATACACCGGTCGAGCCAGTCATAGGACGGGCCGCTTTGGTGAACCTCGTAACAATCCCGTAAGAAATCATCGAAAATGCCCATAGGTTTCTCACTTCTGACTCAGTTAACTCAAATACAGTAAGCTGAAGTCAAAGTCAAGTCAAGTCAAGTCAAATCGGAAGTTAGATGTCAACTACTTTATGTTTCTAGGGCTACAAACAGTCTGCTCCTAGCCTCGCTGCCGCTGTGCAACTCCGCGATACAGCCAGTCCTTCAATAATTTAGAGCACTTGATAATGTTAACACTAACTTAAGAACGCTCAACCGAAGTCGTCCGCCTCGCCTTGCTAAATGTCCACTTTGATTCAGCGCTTATTGCAAAGGCTTAGAGCACGTCAACTACGAGTTGTGACAGGACGAGCTGGAAACGTTTGTCGCTGTGTAGGCTGTGTCCAGCGCCCGACAAAGCTCATTTGTCTTCCATCTAGCATTAGCAGTCGGCTCAGAGGAGAAAAGACAAAGGCTTTCAAGCTTCCTTTGCTGTCTTCTATAATAGCTAACTCTTGTTGCCTCTGGTCAAAAGCTGACGACTCCGCAGAGGTGTCTTGGTCTATCTGGATAGCAGCTAGAGCGGGCTCAAACTGATTACAATAGCTATGCCATAAAGCCTCGGCACGCTGCAGGCCCTTCTTGAGCCACATCTTGTTCTTCTTTATCTATGTCGTATTCTATTAATTCTACAACCTCGTGCGATGCTACTCGGGGTGTAGCAAAGCTGCGCTGATATATGATCTCCACTATCATCGATGAGGCTGTAGTATTTACTAAAGAGAAACCAGACCGTGTCTAGTGGAGCGAGTAGTGTATTGGGCTTGCAATTTTTCTTCTATTGCTCCTTGAAGCAATAAATAAGAAATTCCACAGAGGGTTGGAAGCAGTGAAGAGTACCCTTATAGCCCTCGGCCTTGAGGGTTCCCTCCTTGAAAGGCACAAGGAAGTTGTGGACATTTTGTTGAATAGGCTATCCATGCCGGTCGGCAAACTGGACATCAGCAGCTTGGAAGTGCTTGTGGCCATGCATCGTCTGCCTTGTATCATTGCTAATATCAATAGCAGCAGCTGATTGTATCGTCGCAGAGATATCTAATAACCTCCTTTTACTAAGCGCGGAAGTTTCACAAGATTCGCGACACTATTGAGTGTCTTGAATGCAGTAATATATGATCTGCTTAGGGGTTGACGATAAAAATAAGCGCCCGGAATCTCTTAGGAACAACTGACTTAGGTGATAGACTGTACCCTATAACCAAGCGAGCAGAGGCATCCCGGAAGTCATGCTTCTAAGCAACCCCACAAAGGATTATCATAGTTTGATCATGCTTGAACTCATCTTTCTTAATAGCCATGTTGAGAAGCCGTTGTTGCATGTTGTTGAATTGTGCGATACTAGAATGAGTCGCTGAATATCTTCCAACAAAGATAGTATGTTGGGGTGCGCAGTAGCATTGCCCGACGAGCCTTTCCACTCGCAGGTTCACCTTCGTAGTAGAAGATCTCATGTTCATGGTCATGTTCATCCTTAATAAGCTCATATGGCAGCTGTTGCCGCGAGTGCTTCCACGCTGTCTTATCTTTTGCCCTGCGCTTTTGTGCTTTTGTGCGGAGTACTGCTCCGTCTTCCGCTACAGAAACTGCACAACAGTTAAAGTAGCAGGGATCATTAGTCTAATGCAGCAGACTGGCTTTCTACTGCTGAAAGGCTGTTGCTGTCAACACGTAGAAGAAACGGCGAGTGTCTCTATCAGGGAAGTTGGGGCTATTGGTGTCTTCCATAGGCGCCGCTCCTCCAGGGTCGATTTGCCATCAACATCGGGTGTACTCACCTCAAAATGCCTCACAAGACTGAGTTTACAGGGATTGCCATGCCGCAGAGGAAGGGTCGTTATAGATTTGGCTTCATTAGTCAAGTCATAGACTAAATATTCTGATAACGCTAGTCTTAATTTTCAAGGTGGAAGAACTAGAGTACCTCTGTTTCCTCTCTTTTGACTATAATTTTGGGTGTATATGCTGGTGCAGGAGGGGAGCTGATGAGCTGGAATTTTCCCAGTGAATGCAATAAACAGTCAGTCGTCGCATACTTTTAGACTACAGTCCCTTCTAAGACATGACTGATGTACGAATCAGTTTCACTCCTGACCACGTATCGTAAGTCACCAAAGCTAAAACTGACTAACATCCGAATGTTCCGATCGAGCCTTTTGTGCACGCGTCCTCGAACTTACGACAGTAACCTTGGAAGTCCCGAATGAATTTTTCCGTGTCCATGCGCATGAACAGCGCCCTCTTGCCTTTATTGTCTCGATCTGTTATCACATCGGCATTGTTCATCTCGAATCCAGGAACCTGGGCGAATATCTCATTGAACAACGGCTCGAAAGGTACATCGGGTACTTGAGCCGCATTTTGATTAATGTACGCTTGTCCCGAGTCAGGTTCCAGTTTCAGTGGTCCTCCCGGCAGTGACCAAAGAGGCGGAGAGCCTACATTGGTAGTTAGCACGAATATTATATTCTCTTCATTGTTATCATTGCTTGTCTCCATTTTTATAAAACGATTGGCGGATACATGTGGGGACGGCACTTTGTTGAAACAAACCTAGGCAGGGGTTACGTACGTACCGTTTACTTGTACCTAACCGACGGGACCGCAGTTCTGCTCTTTCAATGGCAATGTTTGGATATCCCTGCTAAAGTACACATATTGCATTGTGTCTAGAATGCGATTTTGGCTTACAGGGTTATCGGTGCAGCTTGAAGCACCTAACATCTATTATGCATATCATATTGTTCATGGGGCACAAGTCTAGCGTATGCTCGGCTAGTTTTAATGTGAAACCTATATGATGCGACAGCATAATTCTCACGATTTTACATTCCGCTTATGAGTTATCTATGAGTCCTAGCTATAAAACGATGGCATTTCTTCTTTAACGCACAGCACCGAACATTTTACAATGCGGCATTCAATTCTAAGCGCCTTAGCGGTAGGCGCAAGCATAGCGGCTGCCCAATCGAATGACCCAACAGCTGCTTTTATGCAGAGCTGCGAAGCTTTCGCAAATACGACGCAGATTCCCAACAGCGCTTTTATAACCACAACATATGTTCCGGCGGGCACAAACCTCACTTTCCCAAATGCAGACCCAAGTTGCACAAGGCCGTCCCAGTTAGTGGACAAGGCCATGTGCCGGATACAAGCCAATATCACAACATCGAACACTTCAGCACTCAGCTTCGAGGCATGGTTGCCTCAAAACTGGACCGGGCGCTTCCTTAGTACTGGTAACGGCGGACTTGGTGGTTGTATACAGTATGAAGATCTGGATTTCACTACCTCCCTAGGCTTTGCCTCTGTGGCAACCAACAACGGACACGACGGCATGAGTGGACAGTTTTTCTTCCAAAATCCTGGAGTTGTTGAGGACTTTGTCTACCGTGCGGTATTCACCGGCATCACCGTAGGGAAGAACGTGACGCAGACCTTCTACAAACAGTCGCTTACCAAGAGCTACTATCTTGGATGCTCGACTGGTGGACGCCAGGGCATGAAGATGGTGCAAGACTTCCCAGACCTGTTCGATGGCGTGGTTGCTGGTGCTCCCGCGATGAATTTCAATAATCTCAACACTTGGAGCGCCCATTTTCTCCCGGTGACGGGCAGCAACACGAGCGACACTTTTGTCCCCGAGACCCTCTGGAACGTAGTCCATGACGACATTGTGGCTCAGTGTGACGATAAGGATGGTGTAAAGGACGGCATCATAGAGGCACCGGATCTGTGCCGTTACCAAGCGAACGCGCTCCTATGCAGTGACACAGTCGTCGCTCCTAATTGCCTGACGGAGAAGCAGGTCACAACGGTCAACACTATCTTCAGCGACCTCAAAGCGCCCAATGGCACCGTTCTGTATCCACGGATGCAGCCGGGTAGTGAAAAGACTGGGGCTTTCAATGCCTATTACAATGGCCAGAAAAGCGACAAGTCAGATTGGATTAAGTTTGTTGTCATGGCCGATCCGAACTTTGATCTTGCGACATTCACACCAGACCTGTGGGATAAGGCTGATACTTTGAATCCCTTTGACGTTGCCACGTTCAAAGGCGATATTTCCGCATTCCAGAAACGCGGTGGCAAACTACTGCATTACCACGGTACTATGGACCCGATTATCAGCAGCGACAACTCACCGAGATATTATGAGCTTGTACGCTCCACCATGAAACAGGAACCTGCCCAATTGGATGACTTCTACCGGTTCTTCCGCATTTCAGGAATGGGCCACTGCAGCGGAGGTCCTGGGGCTCACTATATCGGCAACCAACGTAAGCAGTTGGCCGATCCAAACAAACCTGAGAATAACTTATTGATGGATATGGTACGCTGGGTTGAAGACGGACAGGCGCCTGATGTTGTCACCGGGGTGGCCTTTATGAACGATACCCAGGGCGGGCAAGTTGCCTTCACACGCAATCATTGCCGTTGGCCGCTTATGAACAAGTTCAGTGGTTCTGGTGACCCCAACGATGCTGCATCATGGCAATGTGTGTCTTACAACAACACTATCTGAGCTCAGCGGAGGAAATCGTCAATTGCATATCCGCGGATACCCAGAGCAAACAAGTGTACATACCAGCCCCTCTTACTATATAGAATACTGTTAGGCAGTTACTATCGTTGATGCCCCTCTAGAAAGCATACCAGCACAAGACCACTCCCCTAAATAGCTGTAGAAAGTGTAGCAAAGCTAAGGGAAAGAGTGGAAATGGCCTCTTCAATATAGTATATGATATAATATAAAGTACTATTCATCTATAGCACTTTATTATATTATATATATGTATTATATCGATTGCAAAGAAGAAAAGGCTTTTGATAGAATGACATTTGCTTACTTTCTACGGCCCGTTCGCTTATAAATATACTAGCAGGTATTTCCTAACTAACACAGGATTTGGTTTCTATTCCCTTTATTGACGTGTATTGCCTCAAAACACAACAAATAAGAGTTTCCCGACTTCCTCTTTCTTCAAATAGATTCAGCCTAAACTCACTGGGTGTTTCCATTGTTGCCATGCCACCCAGGCCTGGAAACCAGCAACCCCAAGACTCAAAAGCCCTATCACGACTGCGATAATGACGCCGACGAGGGTCGCCATTATGACATACCGCGCACCACTCTTTCTCTCCAGCCATATTTGTAACCAGCCTCGAGGCGTCGGTTTCTGGCTTTCATTATACAGCTCGATCAGTCGAGCGCCCCAGTAACGGTATTGGCTGTTCTGCTCGTCTTCTTTTCGGTACGCTGCGGATTCGTAGTTTCGGCCGTCTTTGTCGAATGAGGAGTGGGATACAAGGGAGGAGAGAAGGACCTGCGATTCTTTATCTGAAGGAAAGAGAATGTTGTGGATAGTGTCAAGGGTTTCTAATGCTAGTGCGCGTGGGATGTTGCCTCTGAGGTGTATTAGCATTGGCATTCTTATCCATGTTTCTCGTCGTACATACCTCCGAACGCAATCGCCAATAGGCGAGGTTGAATCCAAAGTATAACTCGCAAGAAGGCTTTCTTTCAGTACGGCAGTATTATGAAAGATCTCTACTGTACCAGTTCTCCGGTCCAGTCTCAAATGGTTGGTTAAGTCGTTCGTCGGCTCCAGGCGTAGTTTGGCACGCTTCTTCAAGGCTTTTGCTGTTACCGCTTCCCTGATTGCATCATTCTCCGGGGCATCGGGGTGTTCGTCGAAATACGGGTTATCGGAAGTTGGAAATGACTCGCCAATGAACAGAGCTATCGATGTATCCTTCCTCCAAGGCCGAGGCAATTGGGAATATTCCAAGATCTCGATCGATTGCTGAGACATCCCGCAGTTGACCATGAGCAACACCCGCGCAGCCATATTGAAAGCCCTACTCTGGCCTGCTGGATTCGGAAGGCCGGTGTGCGCATCATCCCTGTTTGCAAAGAAATGCTGTGTTAACTGTGACCTCGGCTTTTCGGGTTGAGTTTTGATCAATCCTATAATATGCAGAAGATCCTCATGAGATCTCAGAGCAGCCGTCTTGCAGACTTGTTCTGGCACATACATGGCGGTGATGTCTTTGTACCAATTCCAAAATCCTGCGAGTTTCTCCGCTCGGATCCATGGACAGTCCGTTTTCGTGCATGTCGGTTGTCCATCGCAATTGCCACAGAGTTCCCAACCCCAGAGTACCTGACCTAGACATTGCAGATCAGTATCTGCAACCTCGTGAAGAGGGAAGAGGTTATCGGATATATCATTAGACATAAAGACGATGCGCACGGTACTCGACGAGAATGCAATTCCAGGACCAAAACCCGGGGTTTCATCCCCTCTTACAATAACGCGCGACTCCAGCTGCGGCTCGAAGCCAGCTGCAGCAGGGGCCGACGAATAGGCATCGTGGCGTAGCCGCTAAAATATTGATCGCTATATTGTGGTGTGGCGGAGTGCATGCTGTCAGTACAAATAACCAATAATGAGCGTCAATCAAAAGATTGCGCCCAGTCAATTTTTTGATCATCACATGCCTTTTGCCTAAGTCACCGTATGCCCACAAGCACAAAGTCCCGCATCAGAGCGGGGGCTGAGCCGTCCCTTTTGAGCCCGTCCCCAGGCAACGCCTCAGCACGAGCGAACGCTCATCCCATCTCTTCGCATTTTGCTGTTGCATTACTCCAGCCATGTCTCTTCAGGGTACAGAGACATTAACAACGTCTCCTCCAAGTACAGTGCCCATCAAGCCAGTTGACTCGGGGTATGCCAGCCACAACTCCACTATACCCCAACTCCGGAACAGAAAGATGTGCAAGGCCGCGTCCTATCCCAACGCACCAATCTGCACCGATTCATGCCGTCATTCAAGCGGCAAAAGCTCAGCATCCCTACCAATGTGAATAAGTATGAAAAGACTCTCGAGAAAGCAGTTTGGAATAGATACCACGACATCGTGGGACGCCTCCAAGATGGATTGAAGAAATGCATGGACAACAAAGACGGCAAGGTCTCTCAGGGATTGGTCATTCGACTCATGGTGCTCGGCGAGACATACGACGAAGCGAAGCCGTATATTATCATCTGTTGTCCTAAAGCCAAGATCAAATCCGTTGAGGAGTTCTTAATGCAATCGTCGATCAAGTCCATCTACCAATCAAGCGACCTGACACAAATATCCTTCGGAATTGCTGTCACTGGTCCCCCCCGACCCAAGAACTCCAGCTCGGATTTCGAAGTACACGGTTCGCATGATTGTTCTAGACTGGTTGGGTGGAATAGTTCTAGTGCTATTATCAGAGTCATTGGAGAAGATTTTAAGCGATATGCTACCATGGGTGGCATCATTAAGATCTCAAAGACCGATGGAGAGTATGCACTCTGTGGATTGACAGCGGGACACATCCTAGACACCATCGATGACGACGACGACGACGACGGAGAGGATGGGATGGTCACAGACGAAGAAAGCGAAAGTGACCACGATGACTATACGCAAAATACAGATGTGCCGACTTGTTTTCTAAAAACCGTAGACGCAGTCGCAAAGGGCGAACTTGAGTTCCAGCCAGAGTGGTCGAAAGTTGGCACTATCACTGCCGAAAGCCGGCCTAAAGAGGCCTTAGACAGGGACTGGGCGCTCGTGGTCGATCTGGATAGCCAATTCCAACGGTCAAACAAGATACAAAAAATGAACGGGTCGTCCACACCCCAACCCAGGAGGGAGCTCACGCTCGGGACAGGAGAGACCATCTCAGAGGGTTCCACACGCGCGGTGGTGCTGGCGAGCAGCATTCTCCAGAGGGATGCATACTCACAACTCGGCCACTTATCAAACACTGGAGCGGTGGCCTTGTTTGGGGCGGACTTCGTCTCCGTGTATACAATGACTCTAGACAATGGCGTTGGTTAGTACTCATACAGCCTGATTTCAACGTATGCTAAACGCCACAGACCTTCCCTATGGTAGCTCTGGATCCTGGGTTATCGACAAAGACTCATGCGAAATCTATGGACACGCTGTTGCCGACGACTCTTTCGGAGACATCTTTGTCGTACCTATTCGAAACATTTTCGCCGACATTGAAAAAATGGAAGGTGTCAAAGCGGTGACGCTTCCGTCTGACATTGATATCATGTCCCACATTTCTATGCTTAAGAATAGGGTTGAGTTTGCACCTCGCGCGAGATCAAACCCAGCGTCCAGAGATGGAAAGGCCCGGGTTGAGGAAGAAAGCGCCATGGAAGATTTTAACAAAATTCATTATCCCAACGTATTTAAAGGCTATCCAACTTCTTCGAGCGATAGAGGTGAGTTTTTGTCTTCACCCATTGCAGAACAAACGAAACCAGAGGCTCGAAACAAACCTCCGTAAGTCTTATCCATATAGCACCTATAAATCTTGTATTAATCGGTACAGGTTAGCGCCAGGTGACTACAGTGTCTCACAGAATGAAGGAACAGAGGACCAGTCTTTAGCAACATTCCCTAAAGGACATGATCAACAGCACTATCCGTACCTTGATTCGACTAGCAACGTGTCAAGTAGTTCTTTTGATTTGAGCCAATATACACAGAGCTTCAACACAACCCTCTCTCGGTCTTCCTTTGAAGACTATGCCGCAGCAGCAAACAATACTACTAACCAAGTACTTCACATACCAGGCATTGTGGACCAGCCAATGCAAGGAAACAGCTTTCATCCAGGCCAAGATGATCATAGCAACAACGAGTATCTTGACGTGTATCAGGGCCACCCAACACCTTTGAGCGATCGAAATGAGTTTGATGATTCCAATCTTCTTTCGCCTTGCTTCAGACGCGATAGGACCTCGGCAGGCTCACCACCTCCTAGTCTGAGGAGAAGGGCAAAGTCAATAACAGTTCCAGACGAACTAGAATGTAGAGTTAAGGGTTGCCCTGCAAGATTCTATGGAGAATATCAAAAAAGCAACCTTGCAAGACACATTCGACTTAGACATGACAGCGGGGGTAGAACATACAACTGCGAGGGGGGATGTGGTAAAATTTTTAACCGACAAGATGCTCGGTTGAAGCATTATCGACGCCAACACCCCGAGCTCGCGAGACCTCCACCTATTTCACGCAAGAACTGAAATGCATATTCGACGATTGACGGGCAAGGTTCCTCAGGGAACACCGAGAGAACAACCCCACAAGGCGTATTAGATTTAGAATTAATCGGGGGGGAAGGACATATACTTGCGAGGGTAGATGCGGCAAAGTTTTGAACTGACAAGATGATCGGTTGACACTCGATGAAATTATCGAAGATTTGAAAGCTGCGGAAGACTATGATGAATACCACTATGGTGAGCACTGCGACAAGTCTAAAGCCCGAGACACCGCGCTCAAGCTTGTCTACTCTATGCTACGAGAGATGTTTTAGAGCAATTAGAACTATGGGAAAACTATCAATCATAACATTTTGTTTCTCACATTTCACCACGAACTTTTGAATGGAAGAAGAGAAATGCCATACGAGACGTTTACGAGAGCTAATTTATGGCATTGGTAGATCAGAGGGTTAATCTAGACCGATAGCACAAGCTTGATTCTAATGGAAGGGCCGACACAGACGAGGATGAGGTGAATAAGGAGAAAGAATACCTAGATTGGTATGACTTTGACTTTTCTGATTGCTGGTAGATCAAACACGATCCACTGGAACATGAGTAGCATAGCAAAAACTAGCACGATTGGACTTCTAGATCGTTAGCCCGTCAAAAACATTGCCTGTGTGCATCTTACACGTGGAATCTAGCATCGGCGTAGAAGTAAAATACTTTACTATACTTATAAATCTTACTATATACTATAAAACACCTATTCTAAATAAACGTAACACCTGAACGTCACCATTTCCCTTGATACTAGATTGGCACAACAATCTTAGTACCACTAACCCCGGCCTTCAGCTTATCCAGTGTCGAATTCAAACCCTCTAGACCGCCACCTTCAACCTGAATGTTAGGGCTAGGAACAACGAAACCTGACTTCAGACCACCCTGCAACCATCCGTGGAAGCACTGGTACATGTGCTTATCCCTCACCGCTTTATCCATTGATGGAAAATTGAACTTGATTTCGGTATTGTCAAGTGTCGGGTGATCTTGGGGTAGAGGAGGAGAAAAGGCAACCTTGGCACTTGCATTGCCCTTTGTCTCTTTGAGCACATCCAGGGTCGGCTGCAGAGATTCAGGAACGACGCAATGTGCGGTGTGCAGGTTGACGCCGTCCTTCTTTACGGCATTGACGATCTGGGAGACGACGTCACTCCCTTTGTAGTCGAAGACGGTGTGAGCCCCGAGCTTCTTGATGTACTCGTGGTGTTTCGAGCTGGCGGTGGCGTAGATGGTGAAGCCGAGCATCTTGGCGGATTGGACAGCAAAAGTACCCACGCTGCTAGCGGCACCCCAAATCAGCACCGCCTGTTTGTCCTGCGGCGTGTACTTGGTATCGATCGGAATGCCCACTGTCGTCCAGGCGGTCAAGGCCGTCATGACGGCTAGGGGGAAGACAGCACCTTTCTCGAAGGAGAGGGCGTCTGGAAGTGCGATGACGCCCTCGGACTGGGCTAAGGTATATTTCTGGAAAGCGCCGTGGTCTGGAGAACCGTTTTGGTAGAAACACGAGGCAAATGCAATAACTCGACTTCCTGGCCCAGGGACCGTAGAGACATTGGAGCCCAGCTTGGCAACGATGCCGGCGGAGTCGGATCCGATAACAGCTGGATAAACGGGCAATGGAGGCATGCCGAAGTCGCGTTGGCTATAGTCGACCGGATTCAGGGCAACTGCCTTGACCTCAATCAGTACCTCGTTTGGGCCGGGCTCAGGCGTAGCGCGCTCGCCAACCGACAAAGGGCCACCCTTCTGGGGGAGGATAACAGCATAATGCGTTGCACCCATTGTGAGTGATGATATCTGATGGGTTACTGAAGACGTCTATTTGGTGAAGAGATGGGGAGCTTAAGAAAGCGGTGCATGCAGAAGTGCAGGGCAAGAGCATAGCATTTCAGATCGATTATTCAATATTCTGGTTCAACGATACACAGCGCAGGTAAGCGGAGATTAGCCCTAGGCCCCGATATTTAACTCCGGTCGTGGCTGCTGTGGCTAGCACTGCTCGGGTCCGGGGTTCCAAATCTCGCTTTTGTGCTCACTCTTACCAGCTTCCATCTTAACTTTGTAGCTAGGGTCCAAAATACGTGTTGGTTGTGATGCCGTCACTGTCCAATACATACAAGCTTAGTCACAACACAGGAGAATCGACTTTGAGTGATAAAGAACTGTTGTTCGTCGAATTCGCAATCATTCTTTTGGCAACACTAATCTGAAAAGACCCCCCTCTTCATATATTATTATAAACGGAAAAATATCGGTACAGTGCACTACAAACCCAAGATTCTCAAGTGCGCTGAGAGAACAGGATTTGCAAACCCTTTTAAATGAGCTGTACTACAGGGAACAAAATCGTCGAAGATCGGTCCAGATCAGTCATATTCACTGCCGATCACGTTCAACACACGTAGAGTAGAAGAGACTGCCAAGCGAATTTCAACTCCATCATCGGTCAACGTGTTGCCAACTGGAACACTGGAGGTGGAACATTCACCACGGCTAAGGTGACTTTGGAAGTTGATACGGATACTTCGCATAATGAATAGGTCGTGGCCAAGGCTCAAAGAAAAAAGCTCGCCGAAGCCAATGGCTGGGAAGCCACCGTCAACAAAACCGCAACAAACCCCTGCTGGTAAGGAAAGAAAACTGGTGAGAGTGGGGTACTGAAGTACAATACAAGAAGACTAGTCGAATGGGTCGTAAAACGAGACAGCCGGTCGAAACGTAGTGCAAAACAAGAAGGCTAGGCAACACAAGAATAGGGTGAGGCAACTTCTGGAAAGCATCGTCTCTAGAATTCCTCAAATAGCCACGCCTTTTAGGACACAAACAGGGCCTTCTGGAACTCAGGCTGGACCATTTAGAAAGCTGGGTAGATCGTTTTCGTCATTGAGAGATTACTGCTTCACTGATTCAGAACACGGAAGATTCCTTCACGCACAAAACCGAACTGGCGGAGAATTTGCCTTCATCAGCGAAGCAATGGGACAGATTCTAGTCGCAAAGCGCACTTCTAAATTGCTCAAAAAAGTATGAGGAAGTTAAAAATCATTTCAAGAACCGGTGTCAACTGGACACCGAAGATGTTGCTTCCCTTCATTCCACGTTCAAACATTTAGTTGTTCGTTGTTTGTAGGTTCTTCTGTTTGCTGATTGTACTTTACTTTTATCTCGTAATATAACAAACATCTTATCCATGTCTTGAGGTGGGTCGCATAGGTAGATTAATCCTCATCAATATCGTTCAGCTGATCACCACAGCTAGCTTCTACAGAAGAGGCGTCTTTGAATATTAGCGGAACGATGGACCTACCTGTAATCATAATCTGCTGTATTAAAGGTCGTTTCAACTCATCGTCTTTGGCGGTAATTGTAAGCTATATGGTTGGAGAATCTCGCTATTCCTTTCTTGTTCTCTTCTAAGTATCTATAGATCCCTTCAATATCGTTCACAGACTTTTTCTTTGAATGTTGGGTGGACGTGCAGCTAGATTTGCTGCTTTGCGGACCGGTAATTCTCCGCTGTTCATGTTATGCGGTGCGTTTAGCCTCATCATGCAGGCAATGATTTGCGAGTGGTTACGGACGCATGTAGATTAGATGACTTGAGGAGCGATTTGTCCCATATACAAATTCTCCAATCTTGAACTTACTATCTAATGATTACCACTCACAAAACGCAATTGGGTGACTGAAAATTTCACCACCGTTATTTGGTTTGATGCACGTAACGCTTGCACCGCTGTCCTTCCTGTCCGTGTGTTCTTTACACGTAATAGCGTAAGGCATACCGGGGCAAATTAGGACGCCAGCATTGGCGTCCGCCTTATATGTGCAATTTTCTTTGTGTAAAGTCATTTTCCACTCGGCTTTAGCGAAAGAGCCCGAATGTACACTGGTAACAGATTCCGTGTTCTCACTAGTGACGGGCGTCTCGAATGTTGCCTCTCCGCACCCAATTGCTTTCTTGTTATATGGTATTTCGAAGAAATTCCATGTTTTGGATCCGGCGGCATCCGATGTTTCTGACGCCATCCAGATGGATACAGCCTTAGAAAGCTTCTTTTCGAAATAGTTGCCAGGAAGACCTGCACATCGAGAGTCTGGGCTAATTTTCTGACCATTGCAAACACAGCTACAGTCTGGGTCACTGGATGACTTCTGGCATTGGGACCTACATATTCTTGAATCAGCGCTGCTCGTTATGCATGAACATCGTACTTACGAAATTTCGCAACCTTTATTAGACGACATGGACAAGGTTTCCAAACCAGATACATTGGCTTGTTTCAGCAATTCTTCCAGGTCCGATTCTGCGCTAGGTGGTGGTTGAACATCAGGGAAACGTAAATATAATGGAATCAATGGGTGGTTTGGGTAATGTCCCAGTTGACGTGCCTCCCTAACCCATCCCGCCATTGCAAACCTATAGCACGGTCATTAGCCCAGGTCTTTGCGCACAGAGGATATTGAAAGGCTTTCTTACCAGCCATACATATCTGCATTCCCAACAATTTCAAGACTTGGGAGTGGATTTCTTTTCTTGGCAATATACTTGATAGCACTTGGCGTAGAAGCAAATTGATAGCCATCTGCACCATAGTTGTGTGTCATGTGACGGATGAAACTATCACCATTCCATTTCGGTGGCCAGCGACAGATGTCTACCTTCTGACTCAGGGCGGCTACCAAGTGTATCGCTCGATTCTCGTAATTTGACAAGTCATTTTTGTCGAAGACTTCTTCCATACCGTGCTTCAATGCGTCGGCTAGTGATCTCTGTTTGAACCATGAGTCACCTGGCGGTATTTGGGAACTTGATTAGCATCGGTATGGACATAGAACGGCGGTCCTTGTCGCGGATTTTTGGACTTACAGAACATCATAGCATCATGACCCTCCGCATATTGATTCACCGTGACTATATGACCCGGGTATTTTGCACAGTGGTCCTTGTAGTCTCCTTCCAAAGATCGATCATGGCAGAAGATTTGCGTGTTTCTGCTGTGGAAGAACCACCCGTTACCAAAAACGTGTAGGCTGCGAAAATTGGCTTGAATCTGATCTCGATTGTTCATCTAGTAGACACATGTGAGCTAAATAGACATCCAGGAGGAGAATAAAGCTTAGGTGGACCGGATCCATACCCATGCAGCCGGCTCTCTGTATACCGGAATTAGTGTTGCAAAATAGATCCAATCGTGTGATGGAGAAACCTGTCATACCCTAAGAAGTCCACGACGAATGCGTGATTCCATTGAATGTCCATCGAGCTGCTCACGCCGGTTATTGTATCTTTTTCACCCAGTGCATCCAGAATGGCACGCTCTTCGTCACTATTGCACCCGTGCCACCCGTAAAGTCGATACAATGCCCCCACATCTCCAGATGGTTTTGGAGTTGCAACGGTGGGCAGTGACGCAATCACATTGGGTGGATAATCGGCGCGGACAAACACAGGAAGCAAGAATGCGATGTTGATGAATGATGCACGAACCATGACGTGAAGATCCTTGTTTTATCAAAAGAGATGTAAAGTGAATATTAAGGAGTCAAGAAAACGGCGACAGACTCACGCTTTTGTAGCCTCCATGTCTCCGTGGTGCATTGATTTGAGAAGACTTCACAGAACCATTGCAACATTTTAGGGCACAAGCCGTTCGGTCGTACTACGCCGCCTGCGACCCAATCATGGTTGTATCCCTTAAAATACAGCTGCTTAATGAGAGATCTTCCCTTGCACTGGTGTGGAAAGGCAAATCATTTTCGCTCAAGGCGTCGCGGCGCAAGGCTTCTCGCGTCTCTCGTTGTCGCGCAAAGATTGTGTTCGGTCGACTACGCCGCCTGCGACTCAATTGTGGTTGTAACCCTTAACCACCCAACAACACGTAAGCTGAATCTGTTTCATCCTATATATAGATAGTTTGAGCCCCGCCTTTCTTAGCAACAAACATCGACCTTAGAAACCCCTCGCAGCTCAATACGATTGCCCTGTTCCACCTACACCAGCCAACATGATCATAGTTCCCAATCGTGTATATCGACTTTACGTCGATTGTGCCCTAGGACCGATTGTATACCACTTATGGGCTCATCCGAGGGCACGGCAACCAATGACAGCCGTCTACCTGAAGACCATCATACCAGGAATGGTCACCTATGTCTTGGGGGACAGCAGTTGGGAGGCTGAGGTTAATCTTGGAACGATTCTGCCCATACCCACAGCAAATTGGACGGACGATGACGAGGTGTCCCTTTCTATGCGCATTCTTCGCGCCGGCGGCACAGTCGTTGATCTCAGCCGAGGCGTAGCGTCACCTGAGGGAGCGGAAGAGGTGGCGGAAAGCGAATGGTGCGATTTCGAGAAGAAGCAGAAGTACCTTTATGGCTGGCCTAAGTCTGGGGGCGTATGGGTGTTGGATCTTCCTGAGTGGGTGCAGCGTGATCCGTTTGATCGGCCGCTGGAGCGGACGAGCGGCTTACAGCGTCATTACAATGGGACTCTGGATTACAATCCGCTGAAAACGATTCACAGCATGGAAGACCTATGTTTGGCGTTGAAAAATCTCGGCGCAAAGTTTTACGAAGATGTCAAAGCTAGCGACGAAGTCAAGGAATTTGGACTGCTTGATGATGAAACTTGTCTGCGAAAGGAGACTTGAGAAGGGAACGGTGCGAAATTGCAACCTTTCTAGCAGGACAGGGATACAGACATAGGAAACCCGGGGAGATGCTATATTTTATCACTTCAATGGTTCTTTTGCTCGCCTTTTGGGATTTTCTATCCAAACCGTTTTTGATTATAATCTTGACGTGAATTGCCAAGATTGGAGGGTATCACATCCAACATCTCCCTACACCGCACTGACGTGTGTATCTCGCTTTTTCAACCCAACAATTGCCTACGCCGTGTTATAGAGTGTATCTTGCTTTGATCATCTTAGACCACCATTCATTTTGGGTCGATTATAGGGCTTCACCTGATACATTATCCATGCTCAGCCACAACCAAAATGCCGACCACGCCCCCGAGGAAGTTGGATATGATTCAAAGTAATGTTAGTTTCTTAGTTATATAAGTCAATTGTCCTCGAACAATTGGAGTTTCAACTCAGAAATCAAACTGTCCAATACAACATTTCAAGCCCCCAACCTACAATGTCTTTCTATCGTTGGTACTTACCAATCCAACTACTCCTGTATACGAGCGTATTTGCACAAGGTAGCCCATCTGACACAAGTTCTGGCGATGTATACATCACGGTACCGAATTTCAAAAACGGTACTATCCGCCCGGCTATCGTACTCACGGGATTCGAGGGTTGCAGTGTGATAGAAGACCCCTGTGACCCAGAGAAAGACCCGAACAAGAAGAAGAAACTCGACCAAGCCGCGGCTATCAAGAAAGGTTTTGAAGATATGACAGTCATGATCCCTAGTGAATCTAACCCAGACTACGGATATGAGGCGTACCCGGTCAATTGGGAAGATGCAGCCGCCGTTGAATACTTCGGCAACCAGTACAGAACTGAGCCTTATCGCGGGGATATACAATGTGAGTTTGTTTTGATTATTCGGCATATGAGAAGCTATCAATCCTGACGTAGTGCAACGCAGATAACTTGAATCAGCTGGTGAGTTATCTGATATACCATTGATATGCATCTTTGCTCATCGCTCCGTCACCAACAGGCATTATCAGCACCTACTTGGATTGGATGGCGCCTTCATGTACGGTGTGACGATCCAGAGAAAAGTGTGAGTGTGTTCAAGCACGACCTAAAATTTTGGAATGATGGCTAACTGAGTATCGATAGTGCGTGAAGCGTGACGGGAACGCCGCTGTGGCCTACACAAGCCATAACTCAGATACGTATGATCACATTAACTTCTGCAATTCCTATTTCAAGCAAGCGGATCTTGATGTCGCCCTCGAATATGCGTCTCGGCTAGAGACTCGTGATAACATATTCCAATATGCCAACAAAGGTAACATAAGAACAAACCTGCGCAATAGTTCTCGCTGACCTTCTGTTTCAGCGATGACATGGGCCCACGAGCTATTGCACGTCTCTTGGATAGGCCGTGTGGCAGGGCCGCGCCAACCTTTCATGAGGGACGAATTTTACGGGACGTAGGTAGCCTGCTGCACCATATCCACATTCTGGGTATCCTAACAATACTGTGTAGCTTCCCAAACAGTTTCAAAGCGTACAGCACTCTTCAATGCAAATGGCTAGCCGTGACGGAGGCCAACGTTGCATTTTACGCAACGGCGAATAAGTAAGTATACTGGTCACCTTCCCACAATACAAGGTAGAGACAATTCTTACCCTACGTTTCAGCCCGAACAACTATGCCAAATTCCTTATGGCGAATTACGTCATCAAGAAAAAGGGGTTTTACCCGTAAGTAGCACATTGTCCTTAGTTCTTGGTTTGCGAAGTTAACCGTGACTGTCCTACAGGAGTGGGCTTGTGTGGAATACTAATATGGACCCCCCTTCGCCAAACATAAATCTGTTAAACGATCAAGATGATCAATATAATTCGGATAATTGTCATGAAGCACTAACCCAGGGCGGTTAACTAGAGTTAGAGCTAATTCTAGTTTAAGCTTAATGATGAAATATTTACCATCCAACAAAATGCCGCACTGCAGAAAACACGTAGACGTCAATTTTTCATGTCCGAGAACCAACAAGCCCACTGCTATATAGCGTTGGATTTACGATGACTAAAGTTAGAAATACGAGCCTTAGACCTCTAATTTCGCTCTTATTTTACGTTAAGACGAGGACACATTTCATAAAGCTATTCACCACCACATTTAGGCCATTAAAAGTTCCAGGATGGTCACCAACGCGTGATTCTCTCTTGGTGACGCCTTAGGCCCTAGAGCCATCGCCTTCAGAACTCCCTAAGCTCCATATTCTAGTGCCTGAGAATCTAGTCATGTTGAGCAACTGTCGTAACACAATCGCGCCCCTGGCTCCATCTACATCCTCTCGGGAAGAGCCCTGAGTGCATCTTCCTCATCCCTTCGTCTCGTCTTCATCCGTTCTTGCACCCTGCGTTCCTCGTCCTCTTCTTCTTTTCATCTCTTTTTCCTCTGACCCTGCGCCGTCTTCCGGGCCATAGCCAGCTTACCTTGCTTCACGTGCACGTTATTTTTGATATGGTCCAGCTGTGTGACTCGAGGAAGGTCGAGGTTCACTATGTGCCTGAGACTACAATCTGAGGCTTCGTGGAGGGGTCCTACGAGATTTAGTTCCGTTTTCCCTTCCAGTATCTGACGAGGCGCCTCAACTCGCGGCAGTCGACTTGATCAGACCTATTCGCAGCAGCGGTTCGTCTTCACGGATGCTTTGAAGATGTATGCGAAAGGCTCCCAAGTATATATATAGTTCATGACCAGCCCAAGGAAAGGGTGCGACGAACCAAGGTTGTGGTCGTGGAAGACTTCACAAACACGTATCCGAAAGAATTTGTGGAAGTGAAATTTATTTTAAGATAAGACCCAAAGATCGACACGGATTGCGCCATTCCAACAAGGGTATCTCATCTGGGTAAACAATGGGGGAAGACTTCATCTAATGCCAAAAAATGTTATGGGCAGCGCCAATATATGCTACATGAGACCGCTCTCAAACGGACCGCAGTGGTGGCAGTGAAGTGGCCCGCCGTCCTCGTTCAGCAGATGAATCTTGTCCAGTGATGCACGCCCGGGGTGTCCACTGTAAGCGCCTTACCCACTCTGCCTCTTTCGCCGCCATAGCGTCACTAAGCTTTCCACACGCCTCAAGGCACAACTCGTCGGCACGCTCCTGCATCTCCGCTTCCTGCTCATCCGTGATCTCGTTTGCTCTCTCCATGAGATCTGCTATCGCGCGATTCGAAAAATCGGTTATTTCTGTGATAGACGCTTCCTTTGCAATCATCAACTCCCCCTGGCGCTCGTCGAGGTCGTCCATGAACTGGTTGTTAGCTGATGTTCGCATATAGTATGCGTCATTAGATAATTCAGTGTCTAGTTTATGATACAGCTTATTTAACCGCTTCTCTGCCTCAGCAGCTACGCGCGCAACTATGTTTGTAGCGATGGGGGAGGGGTCTACAGGGTCAGAGACCGAAGAACTAACAGCAAATAGTTGGGCAAGGGCACTAGGAAGCTCTTCCTTTATCATGGCTTGCACCGTGTGTTGTAATTCTGACGGAGGGAGGAACGTAGGTGAGGGACTGCGCGATGCCCCCGTTGTAGTCGCCTTTTCGGTTGGAGAACCTGCCACGGAGGTGAGGACTGTTGGCGCTAATTCGGGGTGGTATGGCGGGGACGAAGTGCGTTGACGTTTTGAAGGCCGCGACGAGAAGCTGCGTGGACCTACATAGATGAGTTACGTTTTGGTAGTAGGCTAAAACGACGCGACTTACATGATTCAGATGTTTTGGCAGCGTACGGAGGGGGACTTTCAGAGTCATCTTCGAGGGGGCGCAAGACGGTCCAGTCCGCACGCTTCGACAGCCGTTCATTGCGGTCGTCAGGAATGCGAGTCAGAGAAGGGGAGCGGGCGATGAGTTGATTGAAGGCTGTATCGTTCTTAATGGAGCGACGGTCGAAAAGCAGGTGCACAGTGGTGTTTTCTGTGGCAAGCTGTCGAAGCCGGTCGAAGTCGGATTCATGTCCTGGCTTTGGTGCGATACAATCCAACGCTGGAAGGCACCGAATGGTGCAGGGTTGACGAAGAGCGAGAGAAAGCATTATCACGTCATCTTTCTTGCATCGGATGTTGGCGAGTTGGTCCTCATCCAAGTCCTCGTTCGGGGGTCCCAGACTTATGCGTTTCCAGTGGTCAGGCTCGAAGGCCAGCCCGAAAGGCTTGCTTTCTGCGAAGTCGCGCGCGTCAATGGGGAGGATAATGCTGGCCTGTTTACTTGACTCATTGTACTTGATGCAAAGCTTACAGAGGTATGGCCTCTCAAAATTTTGACACAATGCAAGCGCTAGGGTGTTCCACAGTAACCTTACAGTTGCCATTGTTAGCCGAACCTATGTGCATGCACTTACTTCAAGGTAGCAAAACCCTTCTGCGAGCACGCAGAAGCCCACCCACCCAGGCTTTGATCGCGCACGGCGAGGAGCAGCCCTGACTCTCGTCGAACAGCACCGAACTACCTCGAAATCGCAGGTCCCGTCGCAGCCGACTGCCCGCAGCTGTTCAAAGAACCACCCTCCGCAGCGTAGAAGGGCAGCGGCTAGCGGAGAACCGGAGCAACGCCACAGCTTCTGCGTGCAGAGCCTTGTGAAATGCGCAAGGATGGTGGACTGAAGGGAGCCACGAGGCAGGAAGGGACTTGGGGCACCAGCAGGTCGCGAGGCAGCTTCGATCCTTTTTGATTGAATGGGCGTGAAAAGAGTAGAGAGAGTGGGGGTTGATATGTAGGGATGGGGTGGAGGTGGAGTAGAGATGGAGTTGATGAAGTGATGGGTGATGGAGTTGAGGTGGGAAGAAGAGACGCGCTAGGCTCAAGTGCTGCCTGGGCATGGAGGGTGTCACGTGGTGATAACACTAGTGTCTTGGCAAAAGCCATAATAAGGCATACTTAACATTACAACCTTGCCTTAAGCTATCTAAGTCTATAGGTCGTCTAACAACGCTAAAAGCTTAGGTAATTAGGTAAATATTAGCTAAAATAAAATTTTAACTCTAAATTTTTTCTAGTATTATTCTTAGCTAATAATACTAAAGGCTTAAGTAATTAGGTAAATATTAGGTAGTAGGTAAAAAGGTAGTAGCTAATTAGCTAAAGTATACTATTATAAGTAAGCTTTTAATACTAAATAAATATAATTCTACTAGTACTTTAGTATTATATTTATATTTTTTTACTAACTTTTTTTTAACTTTTTTTTTATTATAGAGTAGGCTTAGAAATAAAATATAAACGTAAGTCTCTAATATATTATTATAAATCTTAAAAAGAAATAAAGAGAAAAAAAAGTAATAGCTCTTTTTATATACTAGCCTATTACTAAAGTAATACTATAACTTTTTTAGTACTTTCTTAGTATTTCTCTAGTACTTTTTTTTAGGGCTAGGCTTAGAATATACTTAAACCTATAATATACCCCCTTTCTCCTAGTATAGGTACGTAGTAGAAGAGAAAAAAGAAGTGTAAATAAGTAGTTAATCTAGTAGGTATATAGTATAGCTAAAAAATTAATTATTATAGTATTAGAGCGTAAGTAAAGTATAGCTAAAAAATTAGTTATTATAGTACTAGAGCGTAAGTAAGGCGTATAATAACTCTACCTATCTACTATTTATTATTACTTTTTACCTTTCTACTTTCCTTTTATAGTTATCTAGAACACTATCCTTTACTTTTTATTTATTACTTTATAGTAAGTCTTTCTCTTTCTTATATTTACTTATCTTAATTAGTATTTTAAATAAGCGGCTTTTATAACTATAAAGTTTTAAAGTAGAGCTATTTTTAGTAGTATACTTATAAGTAGTTATAGTAGACGTAGTAAAGATAATTAGTGCTGTAATAACTATAATTAATAGAATATACGTAATAAAGGTAATAATAGTACCTAACTACTAAAAAATATACTAATAAGTATTTATTCTTATTTTATACCTAGTAAAAGTACTAATATTATAGTATAGTAAAAAGTAAAAAAATAAGTAGAGTAGTATAAAGTTATTAGTAATTCTAATAATAAAAAAAATACGCCTATTTCTAGTATCTACTACTATTACTAGCCCTACTATAATAAGGAAATACGTTAAAAAGTATAAGTCTAATATAAGTAAAGTTTAGAAAAAATATACTAGCGTTACTCTAAAGTTAAACGTTAGTATAAAGATAATTTACTATTATTTATAAGTAATCTAGTTTTAAAAGCCTCTTATAAAGTAGTTATAAAAAAAATTAATTAAAATTATACTATTACTATACTAGGCACTAAAAAGTAGGGTTTATAGAACTATAAAAGTACCTACCTAAAAATATACTCTATATTTTATAATATAGTTAACTACTATAAGTATTACTTTTTAGAAGCTAAGTAAAATTAGTATAACTTTAACCTTTTAATAACTTATAGTTATATCTCTACTATAGTAAATACGCCTAATACCCTTTTTAGTAATAATAATACTATAGCTTTACTTAGAGTAATTAGTATACCTACTAAAGTATCTAAGAGCTGCTATTATACTAATAACTAGCTATAAGTATAGATTTTCTAGTTTAAGTTTACTATTACTACTTAGTAATAGTGTAACTATAAGTAACTTAGCTATATTAAGGCTAGTTAAGAGTGTTTAGAGTAGGTTATAGAAACTTAGATATTAATTTTATAGAGTATAAGTAAGAGTTAATAAACTATTATATACTTATTATAGTATAAACCTTTTAGAGTTATAAGTAGTATTTAATTTTAGTATTAATAGTATATAGCTAATAAAAGTTTTATAAAACGTATAGTAGAGTACTTTACTAGCTCTAAAAACTTACTTCTTTCTTAAAAGTTTTAGTTAGCTTTATTCTTAGTAAAGTTTTATTAGTAGATAGCTTATCTCTATAGCTTATCTACTTTACCTCTTCTATATTTTTAACTTTAGCTAGCTAATTCTAGTATATACTCTATTTTTTATTAAAAATATTATTAATCTAACTTATAGAACTCTTTTTTAACTTTATAACTTTTTTTATCTACCTAAGATATAGCGTTATAGGTTTATATATATTATTAATACTACTAATATACTTTAGAATTTTATCTCTATTAAAAACGTAGGTATACTCTATAAAGTACTTAAAGTAGGTTAGTAGTAAGTAACTTAGATTTAATAGGCGCTACTAGTATTCTTTTATTATATAGCTTAAGTTAAGTTTCTATAATAGTAGTATTACTAGTACTAACGTTTACTTAATACTATAATACGTTATAATTAGCTACTAAATCTCTAGTATACTATTAATAAAAAAGAGTAAAAATTATAGAAAATTTAAAATACTATATAATATTATTTATATAGTAATTAGTACTTATTCTTTATAGATATTACCTATAATACGTAGAGAGAGTAATAAGTAGGTATAGATAAAAGTAATAGTATTAGGGTAAGAAAGAGGCCTATAATAGTAGAGAGGTAGTAAAAGTAATATTTTAGAAGAGAGTAAGTAAAAAAAAAAATTCTTTAAAAAAAATATCCCTACTAAAAGTTAATAGCACTTATATAATAGTTTATAATTAAAGGGTTAAAGCTATTACGTTATTATTATAGTAATATTATAGATATATTATAAGTAATAGTAAGTAAAAAAAGTAAATAGTAATAGTTAAAATACTATATTCTACTTTTTATAACTAACTACTAAAAGGCTACTATTATAGTTAGTATTACTCTATAGAGCTTTAAATTTATTAAAAGCCTCTATATTTTAAAAGAGTTTAAGTAGGTACTAAAAAAGTTAAAGGTAGCTCTACTACTTTACTAAAGCTTAGTATTTACTCTATCTATATATATTTTTAATATATAAAATCTTCTCTACCTTCTATTTATATAGACTCTTATTTTCTTCTAATAATTCTAGTACTAGCTCTAGCCTACTATCTATAAGCTACTAGCTAAAAAGAGAGTTATTAGCTATATACTCTATAAGATTAATATAAATAGTTTTATATAGAGTTTTAAGTAAGTCTAGTATAACTATAAAAAAAGAGGGGACTATAACTACTATATAAATATACTAAAGCTAGTTAAGCTTCTTACTAGGCTAGTTTATTTTAATATTATAAAGAGAGAACTATACTTTCTTACTTATAAAGAAATAAGTAGTAGGGCGCTAATATTAGTTAGTCTAGTCTTAGAAAGTTTACTAAGTATATATAATAGTAGCTTAAGTAAAAGCTATACTACGCTATAAGTAGTTAAAAAACTAGACTATATAACTTATAAAAGTAGTCTATAACTAGTAATAAGTAGGTAATAGTAGCTTTTATAGTATAGAGATATTATAGCTATATAGAAAGAGATTAGAACTAGTCTTAGTTACTAATAAGTTATAGTTATTAAGAGTAAGTTAGTAAATAGGAAAATATTTAGGCTAGTTATTTTACTAAAAGTTTATAACTATATATAGAACTACTTATACTTTTTAGTTTACCTATTCTATACCTCTATTAGTCTAGAGGTAATAAGTAGTAAATAACTTTTATTTAATTCTAAGTATAGAGTATAGCTTACTCTAGAAACTACTAACTTAGTTAGAACTATAGTTAAAGATAATACTATTAAAAAACCTATAAAAGTACTACTAAATATTATAGAAATAGTAAGTAACTATAGAGGTAAATATTAACGTTATTACTTTAAGTTAAATAAACTTAAATAAGTAGTTAGTAATAATAAGTAGGTACTATAGTATATCTATACTAACTTTAGGAAGTTCTATTATAAAGTTTATAAAAATTATAAACTAGTAATAGTTTATAATTAAAAAGAGTTATAAAAAGCTCTACTTATATTACTATTAAAGTTTAGTAGCGTAATAGTAATAGTTTTAATAGTAATAAGTAATATCTCTTATTATATAATTCTAATAGTAATTATAGTATAAAATTTAAAATGTAGCTTTCTTACTAAGATATATAGTATACTAGAGTAATTAGTCTTTTTAAAAATCTTTTTTTTATTACTACTACTATATTATTACTACTACTATTTTTCCTTATTTTTTTTTTTTAGATTTCTTATAGATATATAGTAAAGAATACTAAGAAATCCTCCTAATTAGGAAAGCTCTAGTTATCTATAGTTAGTATAAATACTCTCTCTCTCTCTCTCTTTTCTTTTTTTTTTTTTATATAATAATATTAGTGTTACTAGTAATAGCACTATTAATATTATTAGTAATAATAAAGTATTATATAGTATAGAAAAGAGAAAAAAAAAGTATATACCTATTACAAACCTAAAAGTGGGAGTTACGGCGTTTAAGAACGATAGGGTATTAATACACTATAAGCCCCTTATTATTACTAGCTAAGCCACTAGTCTAGCAGTTACGTAGCTAGCACGTGACGTCCTAGAGATCCTAGAGATCTTAGAGGAACATATGTTTTAGCATCTATAGGACATATAGGAATTATAGGACAACTATAGTATATAGATAAGTACAATGCTCCCCTTGGAATATTGTAATTAACCTAAGTTTATAGATACAATCTACCTTTAGTTTACTCTACAGACTTACTCTCTATATCTACTTTACTTATACTTTTTAAATAAACCTCTAAGGTACTAGTCTAATATTAGTTTGCAATATAACGATCCCTCTACTAGCTATCTTTAACATTTTAATTACTATTTTAATATAAGTAACATAGATATAGATACTCAAACCCTTACCCCTAACTAAGACTTTAGTTAATATGGCGATGTTAAGAAACTTCCGCTCTACTATAGAAATTAAAAAGAACTAGAAGATTAGCTACTCTAATGCGATCTCTACTTCTATATAAATAACTATATTACGGAAGCTAACAAAGCAATGCTTATTACTACCTTAATAAGAGATAAAGCTTTTAAGTAGGTCTTACCTTACGTCCAACGCTACATAGATAGTAATATTAAGGACCCTAATAATACATATATGTTTAAAGACTAGGATGAATTTAAAGCAAAGGTTCGCGAGGTCTTTAGATAGTAGGTCTAAAAGCCCATCGCCAAACGCGACATCTAATAGTTAAAATAGATAACGTCCGCCGCCAACTATACTAGCTAATTCTAATAACTTACAGCTTAAATTAAGTAGAATAATAAGTTACTCTAGCGTATATACTAATAGGGGCTTAAGCTATAAGTCTATAAGGAACTTAGACGTAGTAGAGCCGATATAATTACCCTTAACAAATTAATTAAGGAGACCGTTAAGATTAATAATAAGCTACACGAACTAGATTTAGAAAACCAACTTTATAACTAAAAGTTTAGGAAAAGGAACTATCGCTATCTACCTTTACAAGGTAAGAAGCGCGACTATATTTAAACTATAAAAACTATCCGTATAGTAGAATACTACACTTCTAATAAACCTAAAGCTATACATCTTAATAGTATAGAAAGACAGGATAAGAAGGTAGATAATAGAAAGCGTACAGGCAATAAGGACGTAAAATGCTACAATTATTATAGGAAAGGATACTATGCTAGGAATTGTAAGTAAAAGAATAAAGTCACCCGTTATATTAACGTTATAGAACTATTTAGATAAGGATAGTACGAGAACAACAGTGATAATAACGATGCGTAGGAAATTATCGTACCTATAGAAACTAGTAGTTCTACCCTAGACAAGGAGAACACTACGAATGTAAAAAAGGCACTAGAAATTAGCCTTAAGTATAAGGATAAAGAAAACTATCTACTAGAAGTATACCTAGGTACCTAAGTAATAGGACTATAGGACGATAATAAAAACTACCTTAAAAGCGAAGAAGCGTAAAACGTATTATAATAAGTCTTAAGCGCTAATATCTAGAAGAAAGTTATAGAAGACTTACTATAAAATATAAGAGGATAAATTATAATAAGGTGTTAAACGTGCGTGGAACGAAAAGTTAGGTACTTATTCTCTATGTTACTAAATAGTTGCAACAACTACGTACGACAGAAGAACCACTATCTACTAATAGAAGGATATAGATCTAGTGAATTTTAGTAACAATAGATAAATAAAGCCATCTAAGCGTAAATACACTAGAACTAAGTAAAAAAAGTAATAGGATTAATAACGTAATAACTTATACTAATAACGGAACTAATACGCTATAACTACGACTAGCGTAACCTAAGGTACAGAAGATTGTATTACACTACTTATATCTATATATACTGCAAGTACTATTACCCTATAAAGTAGGAGGCCAGCTTTTTCCCTAGTGACAAGAGACAGTGTAAGAAGCTATAGGCAGAATGTATAAATAACCTATATAACTACTACCTCTAGGATAAATAAGTAAATAACTACTTCTTAGGATATACTAGCTTCTAATACGCGCAACGCAACATCGTCGTAAATAAAGAATATGCTAACACTAATTAGTAAGTCTACATAAACTACGACTACTAGAGATATTAATCTACTAAAGAATAAAATAAATTTAATAAGAAGTCTTTTTTAGACAAGAATTAGGAGCTAAGATTGCCTATAGCTCTAATAGTAAAATCTAATAATACGTTATTAGAGAATGCTATAGCATTAGAATAACAGGATTACTAAGAGTCGCGGTACGACTCAAAGGACATAGTAAGGAATACCTACTTAGAGTATTAGTTAACTTAGGTTTATAAATTAACTATATCGCTAAAAGAATTGCGCGCGTAGCTAGACTATAGCTTATTCTAAAGAAAGAACCCTACAACTTAGGTATAGCAAACGACCTAATAGAAAGGATTACTTACGAAGTAAAAGCGACTATTACTATATATCCTAGGATTTAGTAGGAGTTAGTACTAGATGTCCTTAGGATAGCCACTCGTAACATCGTACTTAGTCTACCCTAGCTAACTAATAATAATCCTTAAATTAACTAGAGGACACGTTAGATTAAACTAGAATAACTAGAGAATAGTAAAGGCGTTACTAGGATACCTGCGCGAAGCCACGCCAGCTTAGTAGATAAGGAGATAATTATGTAGATTGCTTTAACCTAGAAGGTTTTTAAGAAACGAGACTTTAACTCTATAATAATAAATAATACTATAAGAGTTAAAATAGGATAGTTACTACCCCGTAAAAAGGTTAAGAAAAGACTAAATCCTAAAGTAGAAAACCTGCGGAAAATAAACAAAGCGCTAAAAAAGGTACTATTAGAATATAGCAACTTTATAGAAATATTTATAGAAAAGAAAGGAGTTGGAGCGTTACTAAAACACTAACTATAGGATTGCATAATTAACCTAGAAGAAAGAAAACAACCAGAATTCGAACTGATATATCAATTATCTAAGAAGGAATTAGAAGTACTCTAGAAATATATTAATGAGAACTTAGCAAAAGGATTTATACGTAAATCTAAGTCCTTAGTAGAATACCTAGTCCTATTCGCGCTAAAGAAGGATAGGTTACTACAGCTATATATAGACTACTGTAAGCTAAACGTAATCACGAAGAAGAATCGCTACTTATTACCAAATATCTAGGAATTACGAGATTAACTATCTTACGCAAAGATATTTATAGCACTAGACCTAAGAGGAGCATACAACCTTATTAGGATAAAGAAGGGCAAAAAATAGAAGACGGCCTTTAAAACTAAATATAGACACTTTAAGTATATAGTAATACTATTTAGCCTAACTAACGCCTCTATAACGTATTAAGCAATAATTAATAACGCGCTGTAAAAATATCTAGACGATTATATAATTATATACCTAGACGATATACTAATCTACTTAAACTCTAAAAGAGAACATATATATTACGTACATAAGGTACTAATAAGACTTAGGAAGTACGGCCTTAAGCTTAAGCTAGAGAAATATAAATTCTATAAACAAGAAGTCAAATTTTTAAAATATATTATAGGAGTTAACAGAGTACGAATTAGCGAAAAGAAAATTTAGACAATTAAGGAATAGAAGATACTAAAGAACGTTAAAGACGTATAGTTATTCCTAGGATTTATAAACTTTAACTAATAGTTTATTAAGAACTTCGCTAGGATCGCGATACTACTCTTAAAACTAACTAGAAAAAAAGTATTATAGAAATAGGGAGAGAGTTAATAGTAGTTATTTAAAGCACTTAAGAAAGCATATATTAAGGAACTAGTTCTTATCGTATTTTAAAGCGGAGAACCTCTAAGACTTAAAACTAACGTATTAGACCTTATAGAAGGAGCAGTAGCCTTATAAGAGTAAGATAGGAAATAGCACCTAGTAGCTTACTACTTAAGAAAGTTCTTAAGACTAAAAGAATAATACGATATACACAACAAAGAACTACTTACAATAGTAGACGCACTTAAATATTAGAGAGTATATATAGAAAGCTACTTAGAGCTTACAATATTCTTAGACTACAAAAATCTCACGTACTTCACTATAATAAAAAAGCTAAATTAATAATAAGTATAATAGGCAGAATTGTTAGGACAATATAAGTTTAGAATTATCTATACACTAGGTAAAGATAACAGCAGAGTAGACGCCTTTAGCTAAAGACATAATATTATTAGAATAAAGACGATAGAAGAATTTCCGATATTACGACTTCTACAGAATAGATTACTTAAACTATCTAAAAAAATCTGCACGATAATAAAAATCGTAGTAAGCGTACCTAATAAGTTACAAGAAACTATTATCTAATAATATTATAAAAATCTAGTACACAGACACCTAAAGATTACTAGAATAGTAGAACTCATCTAACAGAACTATAGATTTAAGAATATACAAGAAAAGGTTAAATAATACATCAATAAGTGTGTACTATACTAATAGAACAAACACGCTACATACGCACTATACAGCAAATTATAACTTATGCCAATACTAAGTAAACTATAGGAAGATATTATAATAGACTTTATTATAGATCTATTAGAATCTAAAAACCCTATTATAGGATTCTAGTACAACATAATTTGCAATATAATTTACAGATAAATTAAATACGCAGAATTTATACTATTTAGAAAGAATTTCTCAGCAACGCAACTCAGAGAGATTATAAAGAACCGCATATTTAAATATTATAGTATACTAAGAACAATTATTAGTAATAGAGATAAACTATTTACATCTAACTATTAGAACACGTTTACGGCATCTATCAGAATATAAAAAAAATTATTAATATTATTTTATCTAGAAATAGACGGATAAACAGAGAGAACAAATAGAACGCTAAAAGCTTACTTAAAATTATACTATAATAACTAGCAAAATAATTAGGTCTTATTACTACCTATAGCGCAAATAGTATTTAATAACAGCAAATTAGAAACAACAGGAGAATCACTATTCTACCTATACTATAAGAAACACCTAAATCTCTTTAAAAGAAATCTACTATATACGCAATTAGAGAAAGCGATGCGCGATATAGAAGAAATACAAAAAATATATAAATATTTACAAGAAACGTTACGATAGGCTCAACAGCGACAAATTTTATATGTTAATAAGAAAAGAAAAACGGTACCTTAGCTAAAAAAGGGGGATAAAGTATATTTAAAAACGAAGAACCTTAAAACAAAACGACTAAACAAGGGACTTAATTATATTAAGGTCGGACCGTTTTCAATTAAAGCACAAAGTAGACCAGTAAACTTTCTATTAGATCTACCTAAAGATGCTAGAATACATCCTAGGTTCTATATTAACACGCTAGAACCAGTAGACCCCGAAACGCCGCTATAAAAAACATTTCGGTATTAACTGTAAGAAGAAAATAAATTTGAAGTTAAAGCTATTCTTAACTATAAGGAAATCGGCTGAGAAGACTTTTAAGATAACTAGTTTCTACAAGAATAGTTAGTTAAGTGGAAAGGATACCTAGAAAAAGACAATATATGGGAGCTAGAGAGCAACCTTATAAACTATAAGGAGATGCTACGGAAAGTAAGAAAAAAGTTCAGAGCCTACTACTATATAGGAATAGCTAACGAAGCTAAACTACAAAGAATTAAATATAGAACTAGGAAGTAATACTTACTATAAACGAAAATCTAAGCTACCTCTAGCAGAAGCTACCTTATTCTTAGGCTAAAAAACGGACTAGTTAATTACCTCCACCTTAGTAGGAGCTTCTAGATTTGCCGCTACTAGATTCTAATTTATCACTTCTAACGCCTCTAATTTTTCTAATTCCTCTACATCCTCTACGCTACTATTAAACATCTTTTATTTACGCTCTTTTAGAAATTTCTTTTATTTACAAAGCCTTAATAACTTCGTATAATAAGTACGGATATAAGAGTTAACTACATCTAAGGCTGCTAGATCGGCCTCTAATAACGCCTTAGTAGTTTATTTCTTAGACTTAAGCTTAGTAAGCTCGTAATTAATTTTTAAGAAATCTGGTAACGGAATCTTATAAGGGACGTAGTTAACGCTAGCTACGTAATATTAACTACACTTCTTTAATAACGACGATATCTTACACTCTAGCTTTTGTTTATAATAATAAGTATAAGTAACTATAACAAAAATACTCTTAGAATTAATGCGATTACTGTAGAGATAACAGTAAATAGTACTACGAGAAGGTATTAGTATGGCTTATAAAGATATAAGCGTAGGAAGGGGAGGATAGTGTTACGAATCTAAAAGTAGGAGTTACGGCATTTAAAAACGATAGGGTATTAACGCACTATAAGCCCCTTATTATTACTAGCTAAGCTACTAGTCTAGTAGTTACGTAGCTAGCACGTAACGTCCTAGAGATCCTAGAGATCTTAGAGGAACATATGTTTTAGCATCTATAGGACATATAGGAATTATAGGATAACTATAGTATATAGATAAGCATAATGCTCCCCTTAGAACATTATAATCAACCTAAGTTTATAGATATAATCTACCTTTAGTTTACTCTACAGACTTACTCTCTATATCCACTTTACTTATACTCTTTAAATAAACCTCTAAAGTACTAGTCTAATATTAGTTTATAACATAACGATCCCTCTGCTAGCTATCTTTAATAATACCTTTCTTTTTCTTTTTTACTTATTACTATTAGTATAGAGAACTAGTTTAGAGGGATAATTATATAGCTAGATAAGTAGAGATTTAGTATTAGTATATATATCTATTATATTTAATATTATAATAGTGTATAAAGAGTAGTACTTAGTATTAAGTATAAGTACTAACTTTACTAAGTAAAAGTAGTATATAAAAAAAGCTCTTCCTTTAATAGAAAAGTATATTAGATTTACTTTCTAAGTATATACCTATTATTTTTTAACTATTAGATTACTAGTATTAATTAGTACCTATATTTATTATCTTTAATTTAACTCTTATATTAGTATAGAAAGTACCTATTATAACTATAAGTAACTACCTCTTTAACTAAACTAGTGTAAAATAGACTAAAGTAGTCTAGTATATAAGTTATTTAGTATTATATATATAGTAGTTAGTATTAGTAAGTAATAGATTTTTCCCTATTACACTAATAGGTAGCGACGGACTATACTATAGCTTAATATATATAAGTAAAATAAAATATTACTAATCTCTATATTTTTAGAAAAGAATAGAGAACTTTATAAAAAAAAAATATAATATAATTTATTTTATTTTATTATAGTAGCTTTAAAGCTTATATACTATAAATATAATAAAAAATATAATATAATTTTATTAACTATCTAAAGTAATAGCTCTAAGCTTTAGTAATTACTAAAAAGATAAAAGAGTTTTATATATATACTATAAGTTACTTAAAAAGTAGCCTATACTTTTATATATTTAACTACCTAATTTAATAAGTAATATAGTAACCTAGTAGGGTTTTTATAGTACTAATAACTATTTATACTAAATTACTAGTTACTAAAGTATTATTAATCTAGTAATAGTTAGTAAAAAGTAAAAGTTATAAAAGTTATAAAAGTTAAATAGTAAAAGCTAAATAGTAATAAAAACTAAAATACTAACTTTTAAGTTTTAATTATATAATTAATAGTTACCTATAAGTATACCTTTAGCTAAAAATATTACTATAAGATTTTAAACTAGTATTAATACTATTAAAGTATTAAAGTATTTTCTTTTTTATAATTAATTAGTAAAATTAGTTATAGTATTAACACTAGTTTAAATCTTATAGTAATATTTTAGACTAAGAATATATATATAGTAACTTATTAGTTATATAATTAAGGCTTAGAGGTTAGTATATTAATACTATAACTAATTTTACTAATTAATTATAAAAAAGAAGATACTTTAATACTATAAGTTACCTATACTAGTAGCTTAGCGCTTAGACACGCTACGCTAAATCCTATATATAGTATTTCTTATATAAATATTATAAATACTGCGAATAGTATACTATATAGGGCAGGCGCGAATAGTATACTATAAAGGGCGTGTGCCCGTCCCAGCTAAGGACGTTACCCACTGTACCCCCACCTATATTGATACCTAGGGTAGTGATACTCTGTGAGGATCAATATCAATTTCATTTCATACTATAAAGGGCAGGCGCGAATAGTATACTACAAAGGGTAGGCTTAATGATGAAAGCAATTACGTGCCCACTATTCTTAGTGGAACTCTATACAATAAGCGATTTCGTGATTGCTTTTATTGTTGAGCCTGCCCATTGTACCAACTAGGTAACGTGTAATAATCCTAGTCGCGTTATAATAAATGTATATCCCTAGCACAGTAATAAGCTATGGCAAAATCCAGATAGTATTACTGCATCGGCGTTTTGCGCAGCCGCACATGTTTTAGGCAAGTACATAAAGGATGCGGAGAAATACACAGACTGTTATAAGATGCTCTTAAACCCCCCCCCCAAGCAATGTAGGTTAGTTAGGGTCTGCCTACGTCACCCACATAAATAATTAATATCTCCACTCACCCACTTCTAAGCATACTCGGGATATTAGAAGCAATTCAATACCTAGCTTTTAGCATGGAAAACAAAGTACTACGACCATATAAAGAATCACTACGAAGCCACAGGATTATACTAAGCGTATCTATAGGGACTAGAAAGTCAACCCAAGTCTCGAACCATGCAGGATGCAGAACTCATGAAGCCTGACGAAGATTGGGTAAATGGACTAATGAACCTCTATTACTTGAGATATCACTGACATGGTGTCAAGAGAGGACTAGATGACCCCTCAGAACGGAGGAAAATCCAAAATCGCATAGCACAACGCGCGTACCGTACGTCTCAAATGTCTTTCTTCGCATACACACAACACTAACAATTGATTGTTCTCGTAGGACGTAATATGCGCCAGAGGTCGAACAAAATCGAACAATTGCAAGAACAGCTCAAGGCATACGAAGAAATGGCTCTTCACATGGCATCGGAGGAATATAACACATTCCAGCCGAGTAAAATCTCAGAGGTGCCACAGCCTGATAAGAATATCGTCGGAGGTTGGAATGCTCCACAGCAAACCAGTCCGTCATTGCCACCAGGCGAGGAACAATACAGGCCATTTTCAAGAAATTCTCCCCCCAGCCGTGCGCAACAGCCAACCAGCCCAGCTCCCACGTATAGACGTACACCAAAAAGCCCGAGGCCAGCTACATCGCAACGAATGGAAACTTGGTCGCCAGCCAACGCTCGAAAATCTCTCCCTGAACCCTTAACACCTGCCCCAAGTGTTCACATGGACGCCGGAATCAGACCTAATGGCCCGCCGCCCCTAGGCTCGACTGAATTTACTACACCGTCTTACGATGCATTCTCTTTTGACGTCTCTGAGCTTGTCAACGAAACCCGACAGTCAACATCGTTGCTACATTTGGCGGTTGCCGGAAATCATGTTGATACCATCAAGGTGCTACTCCAGGACGAGAGAATAATGATTGATGATACAGATAGTGACGGTTACACTCCTTTGCAGCGAGCTGTTATGCAAGGGCGAGCGGAAATCGTCAAGCTGCTGCTTGAGCATACCGACCTGGGGTCTAACTGTGGGTTCGGCGCTAGTTTTTCAGGAACGGCGAACTAGGAACGGGCCGCAAGAATGGCAATTGGGTTGCCTAGCCCCGGGATACGTGTTGAAGCTGGGCGGCAGCATGCCATATGGTCACATAGTGTTCTGCTTTTCCATCCTTCTTTTGAAACGCCCATAGGATCTAGCGCCAAGATGATGGATCAACCCGAGTCAGGGTTGCGAATGATAAGGATAACACCTACCCCACTCATTCTTTCCTCGTTTTTCACAAACCAACGTCAAGCTGTCATATCAATGACATGTCGACAAAGATCATGTAAGACACGCATTAGATTGATTTCTGCTTTGACGAAAGTCCTATGGTAGTTGGAAACGATACAATTATTCCGAGAATGGAAGCAAGAAACCTCATGACCACGGTGATTTGAGTTCAAAAGGAACATTGATCACAAATGTGGATCCACCCCGCAGTACTAAGAGAATTGGCCAATGGGATTAATATTCGAGGCAGACCAACAAAATAAGTTTACTGTAGAAATTCGACGATAACGACCACGTCGTCGCTCTACTAGCTGCTAGCTCCTAACCTAATAGGTAGGTAATTAACGTTTCTTCTTCTTCGCAATTGATTGGTGAAATCAGTCACGGTATCAACACTGGTTTGAAGTCTCATGGTAACGTCCTTGGCTAGGGACGTGCACACAGTAACTAAATTCTATAGTATAGTTGTTAAATAATTTCCGTGACTGATTTCACCAATCAATTGCGAAGAAGAAGACACTTTAATCACTAAAAGATAGAGTAAATGTTTAACGTTTAGATCCACCACTAACTATACGCAATTAGGATTGATTGCTAAGAGCGACGGCGTGGTCGTTATTGTCGAATTTCTACGGTATTGCTTACTATAGACGAAGCACCACGGGGTTTTCGTTAACCCCATATGGCAGCTCATAGAACGAATGGAATCTGATGCTGACTAGAACACTGGGTATTATATGATCATAAAGGGGCTAGCAGACGCTCAGAGCTCCGATGTTCTATCGAAGAGGGGAGTACATTTTCACAACCGTTCTTAGTTTCAAATCGTGCCAAACACTTGATCGGCACGCCAAACCATTCCAGAAACTACCGGTGAATATGACTTCAGAGCTGGTACTGCTGACTGGTGCGACGGGACTAATAGGTTTCCGTGTTCTTGTCTTCTGTTTGCGTAAGGGCTATCGTGTCCGGGTTGGTCTAAGAAGCCTGACCAAGAAACCATCCATCCTTGGGACTTCTTCGATCCAGGAACTCGCGACGGACACCAATCTAAGCTTCGTGGAAATTTCGGACTTCTCTGTACCGACAGCATTTGACGAGGCGCTACAGAATGTGGACTATGTGATTCATGTCGCAGCTCCTATCGTCTCGACAGATCCATCGTCAATTGGGGCCGATCTTGCAACGCATTACTTTCAACCTACCACAGACGCGGCGCTACACCTGCTTCGCTCGGCGAAAAAATGCCACACGGTCAAACGAATTGTTCTCACCAATTCACTTGCGGCCCTCTTCGACCATGTGACAGACACGGCGGACACTATACACACCGAATCGACAAGGGTGAAGAACATCCAACAGGCTCCGTATCACTCTCCTTTTGAGGCTTATACTGCAGCTAAGATATGCACTCTGAACTTGACTGAGAAATGGGTCGATTCAGAAAAGCCCGCGTTTGATCTTGTTCACTTGGCACCAGGACACGTCTTGGGTCCGAATGAACTAGTGACGGATCCCGAGTCATTGCTTAAAGCAGGCACTAATCGAATGATTCTTCTGCCGGTTAACGGGAAGGAGTACAATATGGAGGCCGGAGTTACCGTGCATCTTGATGACGTGGCCGAAGCGCACGTTCGCGTCCTGCAGCCATCGATTCCAGGAAATCGACTCTACATCTTAAGCTCGGGAGGAATCGAAGGCACTAGGCTTGACGATTGCTTGGATATTGTAGCCCGGAGCTTCCCGGAGTACATTGGCAATACCCTGGCCAATAATGGGAGGCTGCCTTCATTCGTTTTCAAGGTGGATGCAAGCAAGTCGGCCAAGATTCTGGGGATTGACTTCATCTCGTACGAGGAGCAGGTTCGGGCGGTGGTTGGCTATTATCTTGAATGTATTCGGCGGCAATCTAATTGCCAAGTCTAGATAAGCTAGCTGATGATAACAAGACGATCGATACTCGATAGCTTCTCAACTTTAGTTAAACGAGTCAGCCAATCCAACCGACTTGGTGGTGCCAAGTTTGGAATCCGATCGACGAAAATCGGAAGATGGTGCCTTGACCAAGTGACTTGAGGAGATTTGAATATACCACTTCTGAAATCCAAGCGATGAAAATCGAACAATGCAATGTCAGTCTCTAAGCTATTTATGGACTAGCCGGAAGACGGCGCCTTGAATCCCTGCCGTCCAACATCGTCTTTCTCCAATGAATTCTCCTTGGTCAGCAAAGAGAGTAGGGCTGCTATACCCGAAAAAGCAGCTAGTACCACCCAAATGATCTGAAAAGAATGCTCATAAGCGCCCGTCACAACATGCATGATATCCTCCGTCACACTGATATCCCTTAGATGCGGTATAAAGCTCACGGCTTGGCTCGCATCCTCCAGAACTGCAATCTGCTCGGGCAGCTCCTTGAGAGAGGAGAGACCTTGTTGAAATGTCGAGTTGAAAATGGTTGAGCACATAGCCAAGCCGATGAGGGAGCCTAGAAATCGTACAGTCACGAGCATCCCAGCGGCAAGTCCTTCATCGTCGGCCTTGGACACACTTGCGAGAGCTGATATCATGGTTGCCACTTGAGCGGTGCCTATACCGGCGCCAAGGATAGCCTGAAAGGCATACGTCTGAGCCCTGCTGGTATCTGTGCCAACGGTATAGTAAAGGCCCAGGAATATTGTTGTCAGGCTCCAGCCTACCCACATGGCAATGAGATACTTTCGTGTCCAGTCTATTAGCATAGATACCATGATGTTGATTGCCACAACCATGCAACAGAGTGGCAAAGTCGAGATTCCAGCTCTGATAGGAGACTCGAGGTATACCGCTTGGAAGAAGAGCGGAAGATAGAGAAGCAGAGGATTCAACAACGCGCCATAAAGAAATCCAGACACAGTTCCTGTGACGATTGAGATATTGTCGAAGATACGATATGGAATCATAGGCACTGGAGCTCTTTTTTCTACAAACCAAAAAGGGACGAGGAGCGACAGTCCAACAAGGAGCGGAACAAGAGTCTGCCAAGATCCCCAAGCATACAATGTATCAGCCCAGCTCAGCGGCAACGCTACCGCTGTTGCAATGACTGTAAATAGGGCAAATCCATACCAATCGAGTTTCCTCGCCCTTTCTTTGATGTCACCCTCTATGGGCGTCAAGTGTAGAAAGAAGACGGCCAGGAAGCCTGTGACGCCAACTGCAATTAGATTAATCCAGCCAAGCCATGTCCACCCCACACGTTCGGCGAATGCACCTCCTATGAACGGTCCACTTACAGCCCCCGCGGCATTTGCCATGGCCATGACTCCCAGCCAGCGCGGTCGTTCTTTGAGGGTTGTAATGTCGCAGAGAATGATGGTCTGCAAAACGTCTAACCCACCACCGCCAAGGCCCTTGATCAGCCGGCCAGCGACGACAACGTTCATGTCTTTTGCGGTGGCAAAGATAATGGATCCCACGGCGAAGAGTATGATGGAGACACAGAGAACATCTTTCCGACCGACCACGTCCGAGATACTGGCATATATTGGCTGCGTGACAGCAATACCAAGGATAAAGGCGATGCTGGACCAAAATGATTGGAAGTTTGTCGCATGAAGCTGTTCAGCAATAACCTGTGCAAGCAGTGGTCAGCCTGACCGCCGCCAAACATAATGTTGAGACTCACGGGTAACGCCAAAGACAGAGCGGTGGAATCCCAGGAAACAATAAGACCGATCATGGCCAACATCAATGCTGTCAAGTAGAAAGAATAATGCTTCTTTTGCTTTGGCTGATGACGATGTGTCTCAGGCTGGGCTTCGGTTTTCTCCATGCTAGAAGAAAAAAATATGGTGGGATCCGAAGCAGGGTGCAAATGTCGTGGTACGAATTACGGACAAATGGGCTTTGGACGAAAAAGCGATGTTTCAGCGGCGAGAGAAACAAGAGCAAGCATGTTAGGAAAACAAGGCATCACAAATACAGAGGAGGGAGGAGGCTGTGGCAGCCTTGGAAATGGTCGGTAAGCGTGTGTGGGGGTACCCGTGTTGATGCTTACTACACACAGTCTACGGCGCTTACTACGCGGGCATCGAATGCAGTTAGCGCGTAGTTCTGTGTGTAGTAAGCATTAACAGGGGTACCCCTGCCGACAGTCACTACATGGATATTGTGTAGTGAGGGATAAATAACAAATATTAATGCCTATTCTAGAGTGCACATGGAACGAATGAAGGCGTAAAGATACCCCAACCTTACAACTCCCTACTTCGCGGCACTTGGGCTCAAGCGCTGCGATACGACTCTACTATGGGGCATACGAACGGCATCAACGGCACGAATGGCCTCCCTAATGGTAGCACAAATGGTGCCGATAATACAAACGGCATTCGCTTGAATGGCATAAATGGCACCGCCACAACTGCAACGACCACTTCCATACGACAGGGATCAGGTGGGCCCGTAGCCATTTGCGGTATGGCGTGCCGGCTGCCGGGTGGCATTCACTCTCCTGCCGAACTATGGGACTTCCTCCTCGCCGGTAACGACGCGCGCGGCCCGGTGCCCGCGTCTCGCTACAACGTCGATGCGTTCCACTCCACCAGGGCCAAGAAGCCCGGCAGCGTCATCGCCCGTAACGGCTACTTTCTCGACGCCACCAATGACCTGGGTGCTCTTGACACGTCCTTCTTCTCTATGCCTCGGGGTGAGGTCGAGGCACTCGATCCCCAGCAACGCCTACTTCTCGAAGTCACTCGCGAGGCCCTCGACGATGCTGGCGAGACAAGTTGGAGGGACTCCAACACGGGCGTCTACGTGGGTAGTTATGGCCAGGACTGGTACGACGTCTCAATGCGCGACACAGAGGCCTACGGCATCTACCAGATCCTTGGCCCTCACGACTTTATGGTCTCTAACCGAATATCCTACGAGCTTGGTTTGCACGGCCCCAGCGTCACAATTCGCACCGCGTGCTCGGCCTCGCTCATTGGCGTTAATGAGGCTTGTATGGCTATGGCTCGTGGCGATTGTTCGTCGGCCATCATCGGTGGCACTAATATTCTTGTTGCCCCCGCTGTCACCGCTGCCCATTCCGAGCAAGGTGTTCTCAGCCCCGAAGGTTCCTGTAATACGTTTTCAGCAAATGCAAATGGATACGCTCGCGGGGAGGCCGTTGTCGCCGTCTACCTCAAGCCCTTGGCCGATGCGCTTCGTGACGGCAACCCCGTCCGCGCAGTCATCACCGGCACAGCGACTAACCACAACGGCCACACACCAACTATCTCGCGCCCTAGTTCGAGTGCCCAGGAAGCTCTTATCAGGCAAGCCTACCGCAATGCTGGCATTGCCGACATTACAAGGACAGCCTTCTTCGAATGCCACGGGACAGGAACGAGAGCAGGTGACCCAATTGAAGTTGCCGCAGTGGCTGCCTGCTTTGGCACCACCGGTGTGCATATTGGCTCGGTCAAGGCCAATCTTGGTCACGCAGAGGGTGCCGCTGGCCTCGTAGGTCTTCTCAAAGCTGTCTTGGCTCTTGAGAATCGTACTATTCCACCCAACATCAAGTCACTTCCGCGTAATCCAGCAATCCCTTTTGAGCAAGCTAATCTCATCGTTCCCACAGAGCCAACACCCTGGCCAAATGATAGAGATGAGCGTGTGAGCGTGAGCAGCTTTGGTTTCGGCGGCTCTAATGCCCATGCCATCATTGAGTCGGCGGCAAGCTTCCACGTCGCCCGCAAGCCTGACTCCAGTAAAGCAACCTCGAACACCCCATCTCTTCTGCTCTTCTCTGCCAATACTCCATCATCCCTCAAGGCCACGATTGAAAAGTACGACGTTTTCCTCGGAAAGAACCCACATCTGCTGCCAGATGTAGCCTACACCTTGGCCAGGAGGCGGGAGCATCTCCCGCACCGCTCCTTTGCTGTCTGCAGGAGCGATACCATCACGCTGCCCTCTCCTGCTCCTTCCGCTAAATCCCAAAAAACCCAGGAAACGTCCTTAGTTATGGTGTTTACTGGCCAGGGTGCGCAGTGGGCACGCATGGGCTACGAGCTCCTCCGCTCCGAGACGAATTCAGTCTTTCGCAGCACCATTGCATCACTGGACAAAGCGCTTCAGGAGTTAGGCTCACTAGCTCCATCCTGGACCATTGACGAAGAGCTACGCAAGCACGCACGCAAATCTCGAGTCACTGAAGCAGAATTCTCCCAACCCTTGTGCACAGCCCTGCAGATCGCCTTGGTCGACACATACGCGTCGATCGGAATCTGCCCAGCCGCAGTGCTCGGCCATTCCAGCGGTGAGATCGCTGCTGCATACGCCGCCGGCGGCCTCAGTGCCCGTGAGGCTATCATAGTAGCTTTTCTACGAGGGCTAGTTACGACGCGACAGGGCCGCAAAGGTGCCATGGGAGCTTTAGGTATGAGTTGGGAGGCTGCCAAAAAGTACCTCGCCCCTGGTGTTGTGCTTGCCTGTGACAACTCACCTAACAGCGTAACAATATCGGGAGATGCAGAACCTCTAGAAGAAACGGTCAGAATCATAAAGCAGTCTAGCTCTGGAACTCTGGCTACTGTGCTCAATGTTGACAAAGCCTATCACTCGCCACACATGACTGAAGTCGGTGCAGAATACCACAAATGGATGGCCGATGCCGGCGTTACGGGACGCGTGCACACGCTTCCCTTTTTTTCAAGTGTTTCGGGCGATTTCTTCGCCCCTGCCGGGAAGAGTAGATTTGGTCCCAAATACTGGCAAACCAACTTGGAATGCCCTGTTTTATTCACATCAGCTGTTACCTCTGCTGTCAGACAGCACGTTGGTCCTTCGAAGCAGGTCTTTCTAGAGGTCGGTCCTCACGCAGCGCTGGCTGGACCCCTTCGTCAGACCCTGACACACCTGTCAAGCAATGCATCTTATATTTCGACGTTGACTAGGCGAACGGACAGCTACCAAAGCTGGCTTTCTTCCCTTGGCCAGCTCTTTACCCAGCATGTGTCCTTTGACCTGCAGATCTTGATGCCAGCAGGCAATACCCTCTCAGATTTACCTTCCTACCCGTGGGATCATCATCGTATCTACTGGAGAGAATCACGCATCGCTCATGAGTGGCGTATGCGCAAGCATCCACATCATGATCTTTTAGGAGCAAAAGTTCCTGACACAACAGACCTTGAGCCGGTATGGCGGAATTTGCTGCACATGGAAAATGCACCGTGGATACGCGATCACAAAGTCAATGGTGATATCATTTTCCCTTTCGCTGGATACGTCGCGATGGCAGCTGAAGCTATTCGTCAGATCACCGGGATTGGTCAAACAGCTGAGTTTCGAAACGTTGCTGTTCGGACCGCCTTGGTACTTCAGGAGGGTACTCCTAAGGAGCTAGTGACTACCTTTCATCGCCTTCGTCTAACAGATGAGCTTGACAGCGAGTGGTGGAGGTTTACCATTGCATCTCACAACGGGAGCACCTGGACAAAGCACTGCACTGGTGAGGTTCAAGCTCGATACGAGGAAGACGTCGCGCACAATAGCGTCAGTGTGCAGCACGAGGATCTGCCGCGTAAAGCTTCCAGCAAACGTTGGTACGATGTCATCCGCCGCGAGGGCATCGACTATGGCACCCATTTCAAAAGCCTTGAAAACATCACAACAACAACCACGGGTGCAGGAAGTGCTCGCGCCCAAATTCGGAACAATTGGCACGGAGATGAGCAATTCTACCACCTTCATCCTGTCATAGTTGATTCCTGTTTTCAGCTTCTTTGGATTGCCGCATTGCACGGACTAACGCATGACTACCATCAAGCCCTCCCTGCAAGTGTGGGTTCATTAATTCTTCGCCGCTGCGCTGCGGATGATCTCTTTGTATCAGCAACAGCTGAGCCTGTGGGCAGCGGGATCTGCGGCACGAGCACAGTCGCAGCTGGCGGAAAAGCCATCCTAGAATTCTCAAACGTTTGTCTGGCATCTTTCCCAAGCAGCGAGGTCGAAGATCGTTCTCCCATAACCGCGCGGAGTGAATGGGTACCACATATCGAAACCGAGCTTCTTAGCTCCCTAGTCAAGCCGATGGAAAGAGACCAAGCTCATTTCACAATGGTGAACGAACTTGTCCGTCTTGCCATTACTGCATCTCAGAGGTCTACAGTTGGCCTAGATGTCATTCCAGAACTTCAAAAATATAAGTCATGGATCGATGAGATCCCAGCTTTCTCAGAAGAATTGGACAATGCGATGTTGGACACCCGCATTGACTCAATTGCAAGATCTTTGGAGTCAACCTCTGTGAGTCAAGTTGCCAAAGCTATCACTTTGGTCAAAGAAAACCTACCTTCCATACTCGCCGGCCGCAAAAAAGCGCTCGAGGTCTTGGACTCAGAAGACACGCTTGGGAAGTTCCAACGCTTTCTTAAGGAATTTGATGGGTCTGCATTCTTTGACCGTCTCGGCCACAATAAACCCAATATTCGGGTTCTGGAACTTGGAGCAGGTATTGGTTCGGCCACAGCTGGCATTATTGGCGATTTGACACGACCTGATGGAGAGTTGCTTTTCTCCCACTATGTGGTGTCCGATCAATCTGCAGGCATGGTTGAAGCTCTAAAAACGCGCTTTCAGGGCCTCGCAAACATGAGCTTTGAAACGTTGGATATCGGCATCGATGCTGAGCAACAGGGTTTCGACGAGGGAGATTTCGATCTCGTTATCGCCGCAGGCGTTCTTCACAACACCCCCAAGCTTTCGGAATCTCTTTCGCGTATTCGTCGACTTCTTTCACCATCGGGAAGGCTTCTACTGCAATCTTTGCAGCCTGGATTGGCATGGTCCAAATATATTCTTGGTTGCCTTCCTACATGGGAGATTGGTCTTGAGGACGGTAGACTCGATGAGCCATATGTGGATGCAAAGAGCTGGCAAGAGAGGCTGGCGACTGCCGACATGAAGATCGTTGGCGAACCAGTGTTCGATTTGAACAAAACGAGTTATGGAACCTACATCATCGTTGCGAGACCCCCGCGGGCCAACCTTCCAGCGAAGCGTGTCACCCTTCTCTCCAGATTTCCGGGCGAAGCTGCCAAGTCCCATCCTTTGACGGAAGAATTGAGTGCTCATGGCTATCAAATTACCTATTGCACACTTGCAGATATTCCTCCTCCTGGTCAAGACATTATCGCTATTCTCGACGAGCAAACACCGTTTCTAGATCAGGTAGATGCCACTAAACTTAATCAGCTGAGAGCCTTCATCGATAACCTTGCTGATTCGGGTCTTCTCTGGATAACCCAACCTTCTCATAGTGAGTGCGCAAACCCAAGCTTTGCCCAGATACACGGCCTGGCTCGGTGCATTCGTTCTGAGCTAGGTGTTGCTTTCGCAACTTGCGAAGCAGATGACTTGAAGAGTCCACGAGGATGTCGGGCGGTTACTAGGGTATTTCAAAGCTTCTCGGAACGGGCCAATGATGGAGAGATTGAACCTGATTTTGAATATGTTGTTGCGAATGGTGTGTTACGCGTCAATAGGTTTTTCCCAACCTCCTCTGCAAGTGAGGTTGCAATTGCTCAGGTAACGGAAGATGCGCATTTGACGATCGGTCAGCCGGGGCATCTCAACACTCTTCACTGGGAAGGCAAAGTTGCAGGTGCACCCCAAGGGGATGAGGTTGAAATAGAGATACACGCTGCGGGGCTCAACTTTCGCGTATGTTCTCCTTCAATTAACAAGAATTAAGATACTGACGCTATCATAGGACGTTCTAGTGGCAATGGGTATCATCGAACTCTCTCCGCCTACCTTTGGTTACGAGGCGACTGGTATTGTGCGTCGCACTGGGCTAGGTGCCAAAAAGCTCAGCGTTGGAGACAGGGTCGCCCTTACAGCAACGGGTGTCTTTGCATCGACCGTCACAATCACTGAAAAGCTATGTGAAAAACTTCCAGACGAGCTCGACTTCATCAGCGGAGCTTCTATGCCGCTGGTTTTTGCTACAGCTATCTATTCGCTCATCAATATTGGCGGGCTTAAAAGAGGCCAAGTAAGTAGGATTTTCTTATGGTATGAAGTATCACTAACGATTCTCGCAGTCTATTCTCATACATAGCGGTTGTGGCGGCGTGGGTCTCGCCGCAATTCAGCTTGCCCGTATGATTGGCGCCGAAATCTATACAACAGTCAGCAGTGAGAAAAAGATTGACTATCTGATACAGGAATTTGGCATCCCAAGAAACCACATCTTCAACTCACGGAGCATTAGCTTCGCGGAAAACTTACTTAGGGAAACCAAAGGCAGAGGAGTCGATCTAGCGCTCAACTCACTCTCAGGCGAGCTGCTCCATGCAACCTGGCGTTGCATCGCCAAATGGGGTACTCTGGTGGAGATTGGCAAACGCGACCTTATTGGTGCCGGAAAACTGGATATGGATGTCTTCCTTGCCAATCGCAGCTATCGATGTGTTGATATCGATCAGATGTGCAAGGAGAAACCCGAGATGATAGGCCCGTGAGTAATTACCAATATCTTGCATGCTGGAAAAGGCTAACACGGCACAAGTTTACTTCGATCGATGATGGAATTCTTTAGATATGGGCATATCAAAGCTATCTCGATCGACAAAACCTTCCCTGGCTCCCAGATGCAGGAAGCTTTCCAACATATGCAGCAGGGTAATCACATTGGCAAAATTGTGCTCAAATTCCGCGACCTGGCATCTGAAGAGCTTCACCTCGGGCCCATTCAGCCCGCGAGCGTACCCAATGTTTCTGTGCTTGATGGTTCAGCTTCCTACCTGCTTGTTGGCGGTCTTGGTGGTCTAGGCCGCTCGGTAGCAGTTTGGATGGTCCAGCACGGAGCCCGACACCTCACGTTCCTCTCCCGCAGTGCTGGGACAAAAGCCGATGATAGATTTTTCGTTCAGGAGATCGAGAGCATGGGATGTGAGGTACATCTCGTACGTGGAAGCGTTACCGAAGCAGCAGATGTGGCCCGCGCTGTTACTGCATCACCTTGCCCTCTCAAAGGAATACTCCAGATGACGATGGTGCTGCAAGACCAAACCTGGCGGAAGATGACGATTGACGAGTGGCATGGAGCAACAGCACCCAAGATCAAGGGAACTTGGAATTTGCACAACGAAACGCAGTCACTAGATCTGGATTTCTTCATTCTGTTCAGTTCACTTTCTGGCATTGTGGGTCAGCCCGGACAGGCCAACTATGCCAGTGCGAACACGTTTCTCGATGCTTTCGCAAAATTCCGGACAGACAAAGGACTGCCTTGTGTGTCACTCAATATTGGAGCCGTCGAGGGCGCAGGTTACCTTGCCAATGACGACGAGCTGCTCAATAAGATGAAGGGAACAGGCTGGCGGGCGGTGCAGGAGTCAGAGCTACTCGAGGTATTGGGAGCCGTAATGCGAGGAGCCATCTCAGCACCGACCAAAGCCGGGGCTGAACTTCAGAAACCGCTCGAAAACGGCCATGCCTCGATGTCGAACCTGGTCAATCCAAACAACACCATGGTTGGCATTGCACCAGTTGTTCCATTGAGCAGCCCTGACAGTAGTGCCAAGCTACGCAAAGACGTCCGAATGTCGGTCTTCCGAAATGTCCGCAGCCAAAGCAAGGCGTCGTCCTCGAGCGATGGTCTCCGGCAGTTTCTGAGCGCAGCAAAGGCCAACCCAGAAACCCTCAGCACGCCAGAATGCGTCGTCTTCTTAGCGCGAGAGATCGGCAAGAAGCTCCTGGGGCTAGTGCTGCGACCTGCGGAAGACGAGATTGACGTAACGCTAACCCTCGTGCAGCTAGGACTTGACTCGATGGTTGCAGTCGAGATGCGGGCGTGGTGGAAGCAGACATTCGGTTTAGACATCAGCATTTTAGAGATGCTGAGCAAGGGGTCGCTCGAATCTTTGGGCAGACAAGCAGCCGAGGGATTGTTGGCGTTGTACAGTTGATTACTATGTATACGCACGGCATGTTTCAGAATGCACATCCCATTTTCTTCGTATATAAAATATTGCAGTGCCAGCGTTGAACTGAACAACCCTGTCCTAGTTTCGATGTGATGCGCCGAAGGGTCAAGGAAAGCTGTAAACCCTTAGGCTCCAACCATGCTCTTCAGTTGCAGATTATATGCACAAATTAGCATACTTTTAAAAAGACGTCTAGTATCTTTTACTTGCGAATAAAAATTTTTATAAATGTATATATTAAAGGTCTCTAGCTTAGCTTATTTTAAGTATAAATATAAGCCTAAATGTATGCGAACAAGGCCTATAGGATATAAATGTACTTGCGAATTCGCGCATGTAATCTGCAACTGAAGAGCCATGGTATTTTTTTCCATGTACTCAATGCTATCGATAATGTAGCGACCTCATAATTCAAGCCAGCGAAGGGTATTTTATCCTGAGTCTGCTTCTAATGCAACACCGTACAAACAGGCACCATTCTCTGTCACGACGCGAAAATCATTCCAAACGAACCTAAATGGACCACGCTTTTGCACCTCAACCGACGGGCCCAGCGGCCATATTACCCCTCATCCGATTCAAATTGCATGTGAATTACGTGACGTCCCGATATACTTCGGAGACGCCGAAATCCTATGAATATGTCGAAATCCTGCCATGATGCCGATATCCACATTGCTATCGCTAGTGTTTGAGACGCATTCCTTCGGGTCGGTCGCGAATCTTCCTGCGTGGGAAGGGTGATGGTATATCTCTCGCGCTAGCAAAATTCTCCATACACGGACCATCTGGAGTTAACGGATTAGATAGTGTATATAGCAGGAGCATCAAATGATTCATATACGATATTATAAAATCGATTGAACATTCGATGTTGATTTGAGCGCTCAAAATATGTATCGATCCTTCAGAATGGAACATTGGATTTCAATGGCTATCTATTTTTCCGCATAATGATGGACCTACACAAGCAGCATGCGTAAGAGGTGGGGCAAGAAAATCTAGTTTTACAAGGATGAAGAGGCGCTACTTCAGGGTAATTGCTTGGTGCATAGTCACTGAGTAGCCACATACTAATATGGTAGGATTTGGGCCAAGGATTCCCATAGTAAGCATCTTGTATCAGGCTTACTACATGGATGTACCTGGCATATGAATTGATACGTAAGCATTTTGGCTAGAACTTACTATTCCAGCAAATTGGACATCTGGTGGGTGAGTGAGAATTCTGAACAGTAAGTTACCATTTGCTCAGCACTCTTGTGCGTTTGCAAACCGATGCGTACAAGCACGGCCTGTGACAGCAAATCACATCAAGAAATAGTAGAAGCCCTCGAATCAAGTGCAGAACTCATAATTCTGTATTCTACGCATCTTCACGACATAGTCGCACGCGTTCTGATATTTTCACCATGGGATTAATTTCCCCCGCGACATTTGCCGTCTGCTTCGGCGTCATCAGTTTTTACGTTATCACTCGACATGTTCTCTCTAAGAAGAGTCGCCTACCATTGCCTCCTGGGCCTAAGGGCGTGTTCCTACTGGGCAACATTCATGATATGCCAAAACCAGGTGTTGTTGATGCACACCATTGGTTGAAGCACAAAGATCTATATGGTGCGAGTTATCGACTCCTCAAATAATGCTTGTGACTTACGAGAAGTGGCGATATCGCAGGTCCAATCAGTTCGGTGACGGTGATGGGCCAAACCATCGTGATTGTGAACGATCCGGGTTTGGCATTCGAGCTTCTGAGGGACCGGTCCGCTATTCATTCATCCCGCCCGCGCCAGGTCTTCGCAGGCGAAATTGTCGGTTTGGAAAATGGGACAGCAATGAGCCCGTACAATGAGAACTGGAGGATTCATCGCAAAAATGTTGCGAGGGTGCTTACCACGAGTGCTTCAAATAAGTTGTTTGAAGCAGTTCAGGAAGCCGAATCTGCACACTTTCTGCTTAGGCTCCTCGAATCTCCAAGTAACTTGTTCTCTCATCTCAGAAAGTGAGTTTTATTTCCTTACAGTCACCCTGCTTACTGATCGGTGTTTCATAGGCAAACGGGCAGTACAATCTTGAAGATTACATATGGATATACCACTGTAGCTCACGGGCCAGACCCTCTAGTCGAGCTAGCTGCGCAAGCTGGACAGCAATTTGGAGACGCTATAACGCCCGGGAAGTGGATTGTGGATACTTTGCCTTTTAGTAAGCTCCCTACCAATCACACGCCAATCGATTTTCACTGACAACTGCCAGTGAGGTACCTACCGGAGGGTTTCCCAGGCACATCATACATGAAGACAGCTGCAATTATGCGAGATACTATGAAACAATGTGTTGAACAGCCATACGCTTTTGTGAAGCAGCAAATGCGTGAGAAACGACACAAGACCTCGTATCTCTCCCAGGCTATCGAAGAGATTGGTGTTGACCCAGAGATGGAATTTCACCACAAGTGGTCTGCGCAATCATTGTTCACAGCAGGGTCCGATACAGTAAGCCGCATCTCGCCTCCTGTTACACATATTGTGGTGGCTTACACAAAATGACAGACTGCCGCCTCGTTGATGAACTTCTTTCTTGCAATGACAGTCTTTCCAGAAGTTCAAGAGCGGGCGCAAGAGGAGCTTGACCGAGTGATTGGAGATTCTCGTCTTCCTGTCAGCAGAGACCGCGAAAAGCTTCCATATATCTGGGCTATAATGCAAGAGACACATCGCTGGCATCCTATCGCACCGCTATCTGTCCCGCATGCAAGCACTGCCGAGGACACATGTAACGGGTATAGGATTCCTAAGGGCTCTATTATTCTACCTAATACTTGGTGGTTTACCCATGACCCCTCCGTCTATAAAAATCCTATGGAATTTCGTCCAGAGCGTTACATAGCGACATCTACCCACAAACCCGAGCCTGACCCCCGCGAGTTTACCTACGGATACGGAAGACGCGTATGCCCCGGACGTCATGTCGCCGACAACGCGATATTCGTTACCATCGCTCGGGCGTTGCTGACATTCAAAATATCGAAGGCTGTGGATGCAGCTGGCAAGGTGATAGAACCTAATACAGAATATCAACCTGGTTTTGCTCCGTATCCGTTGGCTTTTGAAGCTGATATCCGGCCAAGAAGCGCAAAACATAGAGCCATGATCATGAAAGGCGAGGAGATGTACCCGTGGGAGGAGACTGATGCGAAGGAATTGGAAGCTATCAAATGGAAGTGAATAGATTGGGAATGTCCAGGTTTTCAGGACTGTACATATCGTGATCACAATCTTTGAAATGACGAATCAATTTACTTTTTTGCTCTCAATTCAACTTGTTCTCATGCTATGAATACTTTGGGTTGCATTTCTAAGCATAAGATGATGTAAAGAATCAGCTGTGAAGATGATTTCTGGCTTTACAAAACTGCACGGCTAAGGTATCGTGGGATATTTCGATGAGGTCCGGCATTGTTGCCTAGTCTAGGCACGGATACCTTCATCCACGTAGGTAACATATGACTGAGAGGCGTTGCCTTGAGAGTACTTCCATCCACTTAACCAACAATTGAAGCCAAAATGTTGTATGAAAGCTATTCATGGTAGGTTTCAAGCTATGAATTCTAGATCATCTGCAAAACCTTAACCATCAGTGAACTGCTGTACTACTATTTAGACTGGCGCAATTGCCTCTCTCCCCTTATACATATTATGATATTAGATCACCTAGGTAACCACAGCAGATGAAATGTTCTTAGCAATTTCAAGGCACGTAAACCCCAAGGAGAGCAGCAAACTTGCCAGCAGCCTTCAATCGGACATATTTCACGACAGATTTCAACAATTTCACCACTACTAGAAGTCTTGTTCCACAAAACAAAACATTGTTACGAGACGTATTATCTTGTTTGAGTTCGGCTTGTTATTGGTGTTGATTATAGAACCAGGGTTGAGCATCAAATAATAATTGGTGATAACACCACCTAAAGCTCCTGTCACATCACCAACCTGACTCTGAGTTTATCCTCGCGTACGATTTCTTCCTTCGTCTTTTCCAGCTGTTCCACGTTCCAGTTCACAGAAGCGTACCTTCCGTTGAGCCAGGTCCTTGCTCCTTTCGTAAACCAGACAACCCATCCACCTGCGAGATCTGCAGTATCTGATAAGACTGCTAGAGTGTAAGTGACATGTGACACGAGCGCGCAATACAGATACATACAATCCCCAAGCTTCTCGCTTTCTTGCTTTGACAGCTTGGTCACTACACCTCCAGGGTGTATGGAGACCGTATTGATACCCTGACTACTATACTCGGCCTCTACGAACTCGTTTAACCGGAGCAGGGCGAGCTTGGAGATTTCATATGCGCTAGCTCCTGGAAGAACCTCCAGTGCACCAGCGCTGGAAACATTGATAATGTCCACAACGATGTGATTCTCTTTTGCAGTATTAACGAGAAGAGGTAGGAACGCTTGTATGAAATGGTATGGCCCTTGCAGATTTGTTTCAAAAGTGCGCCACCAATCGCCTGGATCGCCCTGCGTCAATGGAATCCAGGCTGCTGAGCCTCCAGCATTGTTGATGAGAACATCGAGACGCCCTTCGAGTGACATTACAGATTTGGCGCAATTCCTCACAGCTTCCTCTTTAGTTACATCGACGGTATACTTGCGCACCCTGACAGAACTGTTGATGGATATTATAGATGACTCAACTTCATCGAGCTCACTAATCGTCCGAGAGCATATAATGATACTGGCTACATCCGCGTAAGCATACTGAAGAGCCATGGCCCGCCCAATACCTCGCCCGGCCCCCGTAATAAGAACGACCTTTCCGGGTTGCGCGAGACTCTTATTAATTTTAGCATCGATGGCTGGGTAGATATCGTGATGTTTATGCTCTTTTCCGAAGAACAAGGCGTGCGTAGAAGATTCGGAAACTGTATCGGACATTGCAGTATGGAGTGTTGCGGTTTTCGTCGATGGCATTGGACTTGAAGTCTTGTGGGTCCAATCTGATAAGTAAGAGGAAAAGACCTGTTTCTCACGATTTCATGAAACGACAACATTGATATCAAAGAATGTTTCAATAGCCCATAGTACGTGTAATACATAGATACAGCTCGCATCAATTGATGGACTTCCAAGCCCAATCCAACCATCTTCTTCCAAAGATTACTGTAGACATACACACGCCCATAAGCACTAACAGTCAGATGTTCAGCCCCTCTGCCGCACTATAAATGAATACCACGTGCCCTATGACAGTAAGACTAGCAGCAACAGGGCTCAAATGCACTAATAACGCATCCCGGCGTATGCTGAAGTGTGACTACATAAAATCGATGGCAAACTTGACTTCCAATTATAAAATTATTACTCTAGGTGGATGTGAGATTACATAAGCAACAAAATACAAGCGTAATATTGTAATCTACGGCGGGGTAAGTACTACCGAATCGTACTCCTGTTTCGAACTGCTGCACAGTCAGTTAAATGATGCAAATTTATTAAAAGGTCTGTTACCTTAGGGTGCAAATTTAACGTATAGTCCCTAGGCCGATGACCGCTCAACAAGACGGGAGTATTAGGATGACAGTGGTAACACCTGTAGATATTGATAAATCTTTTGCCATTATTATTATGGAACAATGATTCTTTAAGATGGCTCATATAAAAACCAGAGGTAGTACACTTCATTAATGAAAGATCAGAGCCAGGCTGAGAGAAAAAAAATTCATTGGAAAGCTTGCAATCATCACAGATATAGTTTCGAGGGCAACCTGTGGTCGGATCATGTACACATGGTGATGGAAGCTTCGTAGTTTCTTCAATCAAGGCCTTGCTTGGTCTACCTTAATAGCTGAGCTATATGTAAACGCGGTATCCCAATTATCGCTGCTAAAGAATGATTTTGGACTCCAGGCCAAATATGCTAATTAGATGAATTTTATACATGAAGCAAACCTACGCTTAAGGTTTCTCTTTCTTCATACGCGTAACCCTCTCGAACTTCTTATTAGAAAACGTCTTAGAGTGTTATATTATCTCTGTTGTCAACTATGCTAGCTCGCCTCCCATATTTGGAAGTCGGGGCGTATATGTGGGAAATTTCTATTCCTCACGTAAATTAAGTTAGGACTTGTGGTCGTCAGATCTCTGAAACTGTCCGAAATCAGGATAATGCGAATGAATAGGGTCTTCCGCTTAGTATATTTATATTTGAAATAACAGATAAAACAACCTTTTGCTGCAGATCACTCTTCTAGCAAAAATTTCAGGAAACTAGCTCCAACAGTGACTCCATCATGGGGATCATTCACTCGATTCACTCCGTCTTGGTAGGTTGCTTCATCCAAGAACGACCCGCGCCTTCGATCTAAAAATTCCCTCGCTATTTCTTCGTTATACTCTGGGTGACCTTGCAAGGTAATGACCCGGTTTTTGATGTAAATGCCTTGCACATGACACCGTTCTGTATAACCGAGGCTTTCAACAAATGCTGGGTACCGTGGAATCGCATCGCGATGCATTTGATGGAGTGCCTATACAAACTTCTTATTAATGATATAAAGCTTCTTGAAAACGGTTGACAGAGGAAGTAATGCTGATAAATCAATCATACCAATGAATGACATCCGAAGACTTGCTTTCCAGTTTCAGATAGAGCTACTCGAACAACGGAAATTTCCCAGCCAAGTTCATTCCTTTCAGGCATAATACCACAGGCGCGTCCGACAATTTGATGCCCAAAACAGACCGCAATTATCCGAACTCGTCTTTGGGTTTCTAGAATCGTACGAACAAAATGGACAAGTTTCGTTATCCAATCGTTTTCTCCTGATGTGAAAGAATCATATCCTTCCTCCGTCATTGACAGGTTAGCTAGATAGTTCCATTTTTTGGCTGACTAGCTCAATGTTCAAGGACTTATAACCATGTTTTACTTACGGCTTCCTGTCAAAAACACTGCATCGATGCTCTCTAGCTCCGGATACTCCTGCTTTTTCACCACATCATAAGAAGAAACAAGAATGTTTGGACGCTTATAGACGCCACAAGCTTCAAGTCTCGCTGCACCAGCCTCCAAAAACCTTGCGTATATATCGTCAATTTTTCCGAACTTCTCTCTAATTGTTCCAGTAACCTCATCGCACTCAAGGAGGGCAATGCGCAAGTGTGGGTGGACCATGTACAATGAATAAGGCCTTAGCAAGGACGACAGAAGATTCGGCCGTTATCAAGATGTTTCACAATTAATCTACCTTTAAGCTTCCTTCTAGATTATGGCTCCCTTCGATTGGGGCGTTTTGGTATTATTTCATGTCCAAACTCTCCGAGAGCCGCTCTGAATCCCTTCGGCACATCTCGACTAACTCAGGATTTGGCAGCTGATCTTAGCTTACTATATCCCAATCAGCTCGTATACGCTCTTAATCTATTAGTAATTTGATATAAGCTAATTTAATTATCTAATCGAATGCGAGTTGGCGAGGCGTATGACGTGAATAACATGCCTCCCATTGGCAAAATCTGATTTAAGGAAGTCTAGCAGGTGAGGTTACAAACTGCCCATGAGCATTAGCACATGGTGATTATATGAAAAACAACATGAGAAGTCTGGCTGGTTTGTATGCACAACACGGTGGACTGGCAATGAGGCAGATCATAGGCCTCAAGTTACTAGGTAGTGGCGATAAATCGGTTTATTTTAACTGTAATAGCTCAAACGTAATCAAGAATTTTGCAGCCATTTCACCGTGCAATAACATGCTAAAAGAAAATCTGTGAGATCTAATATTGACAACAGAACTCCCAAAATCTCATCCCAAGCTTCTAAACCTTCATAGCATATACCTGACGTGCAGCGCTCGGTATGGGAACCTCTGTCTTACCTGCCTCTATATCCAACATCTCTTGGGCCCATTCGCATATAACCTTTATCATGGTATCCACTTGTTCTCGGTCATTGTGCGCATGAAAAACCAACCGCACACGACTTTCCCCTTTAGGAACAACAGGAAAAGATATCGGGTAGGCATTGATATTGTTAACCAACAAGTGAAAAAAGAGGTACCATTCGTGTTTTGGGGGAGTTAAGACCGGAACGATGTGAGTGAGATGATCAATATTCTCATATTCCTCGGTGAGTGGGATGCTGAGGATTCCCTCATCTACAGCCTCATCCCATACGGGATGAGCGGTAATGGTTTTGAGAAAGTATCTGACGCTGTTTTGAATTTTTTCCATGCCCTAAATTATCGTTAGTAAACTGTAATCCAAGCTTAAGTAGTGAAAGCAAGAAGTTGTTTTGAGCATGAAAGATTTTTCTTCTTACCTGTTCAGCTTCGCCATTTTTCAATAAACGATATCCAGCACGAATGCAGGCTACCATTGGAAATGAGGGCGCGCCGCTATATATAGCAAAGCGTGCGTTGCTGACCAAACGATCCCGAAGTGTTTTGTTGCATAATACAACACCTAATCATTTGGAGCTTAGCTTCTTAATTGCACATTTGAATAACACAAGAGCATTTGTTTACCTCCAGTTGAGCCTAAGGCTTTACTGCACATGTGAATGCGAATCGCTATCTCTTTCTCCAACCCTAGCATGTTTACAAGACCCGCTCCTCGGGGTCCAATCACGCCATTACTGTGGGCTTCGTCGATAATGATTTGAGCATTTCCCAGAGGAAAAATTTCTTTCATGACCTGGACAATTTCCTCGAGCGGACAAATGTCTCCATCCATGCTATATACAGACTCGACTGCAATCAAAACCGAGGATGTCCCTAGTGCGAATGCCGTATAGGACTCTTTAAGTGAACTCAGAACCTCACGGAGAGAGTCTGCCGAGTTGTGTCGGAAGGATATCATATGAGAGGCCAGAGATAGCTTCATCCCCTCGTGCGTGCTTGCATGAACAGCATCATCGTAGACAATCGCGTCGCCCGGCAAAAGCACTGCTGCCACCGTCCCAGCGTTAGCCATGAATCCAGAATGCACTATGTACGCTGTTTCAGCCTGGTGAAACTCTGCAATTTCTTTTTCGGTTTGCAGGAGATAATCATAGTTTCCATATTGAACCCGGGAACCTGATGCGCTGAGTCGAAAATTCTCGTGTCGGCCCAGTTCCTCCAGAAAAACTTCGCGGATGCGGCCAGAGCGACTGAACGACAGAAAATCACTCGAGGTGAAGTCCAGAACAGAGTCATCCCACCGCGGTTTGAGAGTGACGAGGCTACGGTCTGTACGGGAAACGTCCATGGCTTTTTCGAGGTTTCGATAGAACGCGGGTTGATCCTTCATAGAAGCAGCACGAGGTTTCTGATCCTGTAGCCATTGAGTGAGCAGAATATCGGCGTACATGTTGGGTGCTGAAAATCTCCGTGTTTTGACGCGCTGGAACAATTAGCGCCAAGGACATTCAGTTTTGGTGAAGATTGATATGGTGATCCTCTCGCCTGGAAGCAACGATTTTGGGAGTCGTTATGAGCTCCTCGGAAGGAGCATCGGGAAGTTTCTGTTGCATATGCCAATCAATTGCAACGACGGATTCTGTCGAATCGTGAATGGCCGTCTTTGCTTACTAATATGTCGTAGGTGCTTAGCTTACTACAAGATCATAGAGTGGAGTAAGCGTCGAAAGATATTGGCTTACGTATCTCAAATAAGCAAGAAAGGTCCTACCTATTTATAGACTTAGTGCCAATTCAATATGCAGTGTACCTTGCCTCAAGCATCAAAGATCATACTGTCAACACCTATCACCTTAACCCCTTGCAAAATTTATCGCAAAAAGTTAATTGCATACTTTCAATCATGTCGGACGTAAGGAACAGTGGTACGTTCTTCGCAAATGATTCCCAAAACTTCAGCTTTCTAAAGATATTAGGTCGAAATGAGAACGAGTCAACTCAGGCAGTTGTTATGCCATCAAAATCGAATTCATTGAAAGGGATGACCGTGACACTGGAACGAATTACGCTTGAACATATACCCTCTCTATTCCAAAACCTGGGGTTTCCAGAAACCAATGGAATGCTCGACTGGATCAATGGATTCCCTTACATATACACAGAGGATGATCTTCAAAAACATATTTCTCGCTATTTACTCGATAAAAAAGACCTCACAATATACGCAATCAAAGGTTGCAAGTCTCAACTCGGTCCACCTTCCAATTCTTCTTTGCAGCCTCACACAGATGTGTTGGGAATTTTTGGCTATCGGTTGCAACCCAAAACACGTACTATCAAGATGGACGACTTTTTGTTCTCCCCTGTGTTCCAACGCACGTATGCTTCTACGGAAGCGCACTATTTACTACTCTGTCATTTGTTCGAGGGGCAAACAATTCAGTATTGGAGACTATCAGCATCATGTAACGCGCTCAATGTCAAGGCTCGGCAATATCACGAACGTTTTGGTTACAAATATGAAGGTACATTGCGCAAAGACAGTATAAACCGGTGGGGTACCCCTCGAGATACGGCTTACTCGGGAATGCTGGACGATGACTGGCCATTGAACAAAAGTGCATTGCAACAATTTCTGCTTCCAACCAACTTTGATGCAAATGGAAATCAGATTAGTTCCCTCAAAGAGTTGAGAGCTTCGAAGATCAAGTCTTCCCTCTAGCTTATACTTTATATAGTCTGGTCCAGAGAATCATGCGATATGGGGGCATTCAGACCTACCAAGCAAGAAGATACGTGAATGTTGTTGGATTTTTATGTGATTCCAATCTATTTATCACTGCAGATGCAATGAGCGTCGGTAAATCTGCATGGACCACAAGCTCGAGCGTGGAAGATGTTAACTTGACACACATTTCCGAGACCGCATCTGATATCAAGCCTAGGAGTGGATTCGTGGTGTCAAAGGGGCTCACAATTGTAGGTAGTTGGGTGTTATGTGACGCTGGATTACTTCCCCAGCCGTCGGTTGATGTGTCTATCGTAGAATCCCGGGGACTACATGTGATGAATTTGGTAAGATGGTCAAGGTTGATATATATAAGGAAGTTTAACTATAGAGAGTCATCCACAATCACCTCTCCCAATTTCGTGCCTACTTGCGAGTTTACGAGCCGCTCCAGCATCTGTACAGCAACTGTGCCAAGTTCTTTGGCCCACACATCATCCACCACTCGCTGGTTCCACTCTAGATCAGCTTCAACATATCCGTGAGCTGATGATTGGACCCTCCAGTTTATCCCAACAGTCCCAGCCTGACCAGTAAGTCTGTCTTGGAGCTGCCAGTTATCCGGATACTGCGGCATGTAGAGAAAAGCCTGTACTCCTGTATTGAAGAATTCTGGGCGATAGACTGATGTGTCTAACGACTGACACAAATTCTCTAGCTCCGCAACACGGAGTAATGTATTGTTCATGTCCGCGAGCCATTCATGGACCAACGATCCCGATGGAATTGCTGTCCCAAACGGCACGCGGCAATTCATTGCCGCCACAAGAGATGGTGCTGGCGGCCAAGGAACCATACGACCTGAGCGACTGAGACCAAAGGGGACGAAGTCACAGCGCGAAAACCTGTTCAGAGCGAGCGCCCATGCAGCAAATATGAATGTTGCACTGGAAATCTTGAGTACCTGCACGGATGCTTCAATAGACTGTAGGGTTTCATTAGTTTTGAATGACAGTATACCCCAGGAGTCACGAGGTGTTTGCGGCGGCTGATAATGAAACAAAGATTGTTCGGATAGCGGCGCCATCATCCGTTTCCAGAAATCCGTGGCTTTCCCAAGATTTTCATGCTTGAACTTTTTCATGAAGTGGGAGTATTCTTGAATAGAAGGACCGGGTGCTACGGGGTTTTTAGAGAGAGCTTGTTCCAAGTCTCGCATGAGAATGGTGAATGAGAATATGTCGCCTAGAACGTGATGCGTACGCCAGATGAAGCCTATATCCTTGCGGTTGAGTGCATAAACGCAGGTCAAGTGGCAAAATGGTATCTCAAGATTGAGGTTTTGCAGAGTCTGATGATGTGCCCAAACCTGCTCTTGAACAGACAAGAGAGCTTCGTCAAAATTTTCCGTGTCGACGCAGACTTCATCCCACTTAAGGCTGAGACTCTCAATGTTGTGTAGTGTCCAGTTTTGTAGGTCGTATCGTGTTTTAAAGATGCTGTGGGCCTCAAGCGTAGCTGTCCAAGCGACTCGCAATTCATCTGGGGTTGGAACTAAATCTCGTGATCCAACAAACTTGGCCCTCCCGACTTGACAATTCACGCTTGGATTATTTTGAGTCTGCGTCAGCATAGTTCTATGCATGTCGGTAGCAGGTGCAGCAGGTATATCAGTCCGCGCAGCAACATCGGATTCGGGGTTAACACTTTGTCTTCCAATTTTGACGAGCCTTCCCTCCAATTGAAATATGGTGTCCCATCGTAGAAGATCGATGATGTTGACAGTATAACCTTGCCGTCGGAGAAACATCGATAGACGTATAGCAGCTAGAGAATTTCCTCCCAGTTGGGAGAAGGAGGATTTACTGTTGAGATCTTTGAAAGGAACTTGTAGACATTTGGCGAAAGACCAGCGCAGTGCATCGTATGGGGAGAGGCATACCATGGCATCGAGTTCTTCGTCTTCCTCGGTCATTCGCTCTTCCAATCGCATGTAGAGGACAGCTCGATCGACCTTGCCATGTACCGTCAGAGGAACTTGATCCAACGCCAGGACCTCATCTGGGACTACAAATGAATCACAGTTGTCGTTCAGAAATACCCGCAGCTCGTTGAGATCAACTGTTGCCGGCTGGACAAATCCCACAAGTTTTCCACGCCACATGAAGGCGGAAGCTGCTCTAACTTCAGGAAACCGTAGCATAGCCGACTCAACTTCTGTCTCTAAGTTGACCTGAAATCCACGGTTTTTGACGATACGATCCACTCGTCCTACCCACGATAATCCATTTTGGGTTCTACGCGCCAGGTCGCCAGTCCGGTATGCACGCCTTCCATTCCAATCGATGAATTTCATGGCAGTGAGCTCCGGGTTGTTGAGATACCCCGCGGCCAAACATGGACCGATGATCAACATCTCTCCAAAGTCGTGCTCTTGCAAATGTTCATCCACAAGAACAACCTGTACACCGGGGTTCAAAACTCCGAGATCTGGCTCTGTTCCCTCATCAGGAATTCTCCCATAGGTAATGTTGATGGTCGCCTCAGATGGGCCGTATCCATGAATTACTGTGCGTGTAGGAGTGATCCATTTACGTGCAAGATCAAAGTTCAGGGCCTCGGCACCCAGACAAATACATCGAACCTTTTCATACGGCCCATTCAAATCTAAGGCGGTCAACATGGATGGGGTCAGCGACAGAACGTCGCAAGTAGTGGCAATCTCAGGGAACGTTGACCACGAAGCCATAACCAAGGTTCCACCCCATGCATACGTTCTCCAAATGATTGAAGCACAAGCTATTAAAAATGTCAGTGTGCTTTCAGGTACGAAACTCGGAAAGATCCCCAAGGCTTGCTTACCATCGAACGATATGGAGAAGGCCTGCAAAACGCGGTCACCGGGAGCGACATTTGGGGTGTTTTCGGTTGTCAGAGTCATAATCTGATAGAGGGCTTCATGATATATCATCACGCCCTTGGGCTTTCCGGTGGTCCCGGATGTAAAAGAAATATATACAAGTGCATTGGTATCAAGCCCCTGGCGTATGGCGTCGAGTCGGGTGTAGGTATTATCTGTGTCTTCGAACGGCGAATGAAGCCAAGATTCTTGAAAGAATACAATCACGGGAATGTCTTTTGTTTCTGGCGTGCATGTCGTGATAGCTACCCGCGAGGAGATGTTTTCGAGCGTGGCGCCAATTCTTGCCCTGCTCCAACCTTCCATATCGATTGACACATAACAAGCACCAACTCTGAGAATTCCCAGAATACAGGGAAGAAGCTCCAAAGACATCTGAGAAAGGATAGGTATCTTATCCCCAGAAGCCACGCCTACCGATAGCAGAGCTCGGCTAACGTGGAGTGATGCATTTTGTAAAGCAGCATACGTTAGTCTCTTCCCATTCCACTCCACCGCAATTGCTTCGGGGTTACGTTTTACCCAAGAGTCGAAAAGATCGAGGACAGTGGATTCTAGGTAGTTGGTTGTCATTGCGAAGGTTCGTACCAGCAGTAGGAAACACACACAGATGGCGATTTACTGTAATGGATAACACGAGCAATATGATTCACAGATATCATAACATAGGACGAGCATACATTCAGATGAAACTACATGGAATAATCACACTGTGCAAGTACTGCTTACTACATCTCACTCAGCAGAGCGGGACATGGCTAGTAAGCGGCGCAGCTATCAGACCACAGGAAGCGTCGACTGTAGCTTTGTATTGAATATGCAAGCTCTTAAATATTGGCTAATTAGGTAGGTGTCAGTAAAGACATAGACCTTTGTTTGGTCAGTAAAGGTCTAAAAATGAAATTCCTAGTTAGCACTCACGTGCCAAATTTCCGTTCTGTGCTTGGGGACAGCCCCCCCCATGTGAGCTTGTGTCAGCGAAACTCCGATCTCAGCGCTCAAATTAACGGCTTTGATGTGGTCGATGTCTGGATATGCGAGGGCGACGAAGTCACCGAGGCAGTCATGGACCAGTGGTTGAACCGTGACCGAAACTCACCAAAGACGCTGCTTGTCCACGACTCTACGTTCATTCCTAAACTCCAGAGCCTCTCTAAGGGACTTCCAGTTGCTATTCAAGCCATCCCCGAGAAAAGCCAATCGGATTTGTCATGGGTTGTGTCAACTCTTCGAGCCGGAGAGAAGCTTTATGCCCGGGGGTACACCAGCGGTGGTAACATGCACTACGAACAAAGCAATCTTAACCGTCGCATCGAAAAGACGGTTCTTATCGTTGGAGCGGGAATCATGAACCTTGTCACCGCAGAGTTCCTTGCCAACCTCGGATACCGAGTTCAAATCGTCGACGCAAACCCAGATCCCCGGACATGTGAGGACTGGACTCTCCTGGGTACCACACACGGAGGCGGAGATGCTCGTATGTTCACCTACACCGAAGCAGATAGCTACAACGAGGCAGGGAGCGATATTTATCGCGATATGCGCTATATTTTTCGTAAGACGACCCGTAACGGCGGCTGGAGTGTAAAGTCGCCCTCGAGTTTCAGTGCTGCGGAGAAGTCCTGGGTACATGCATTCGAACAGGTTCCAACTTGGCTGGCACAATCGATTAAAGAAGATATCTACTATGTCAACCGGGAATCTGGGAAGCTGTGGGCTGAATTCATGGCCCGCGCACCGGAGCTCTTCGAAGATGTTTCGCTCCACAAGGATATTCTACGATTCTACGCAGAAGATGTTGCTCTTAGCGCCGCCTATGAGTTGAACGAGAAGCTTGGGGCGATCGTTGCAGAATGGTCATTGTCAGAACTTTGTGAAGTGTATACCGGATTTCGTACAGCTGCAGAATCAGATGACCTGGCTGGTGGACTTACAGTGCAAGGATTCACCCTCAGTATTCATTCATTCGTGAACAAACTTATCAATCGAATTGTTCAACTCGACGGAGAATTCACTTGGAATTGCAGCGTAAAGGAGATTCGACGAAATGCTTCTGGTGCGGTGACTTCTCTCGAATCTCAAATGGGCACCCTACAAGCGGACAACTACGTCGTGAGTACGGGCATCACACAGAATGAATTTTTGAAGGGAACTGCATCGGAAAACCTTGTGAATGGCGTGTTAGGTGTATGGTTGCAGATTCCCAACTTGGGACCAATGCTACGAAATTCTATCAAAATCCATCGCCGCGGTTTTCTTGTCGAAGATATCAACGTCACTGTATCGAAAGACGCCAAAACAGGGGAGGATATTCTTATCCTGGGTGGTGGATACGGATATGTTGGGTTGATACGTCCCTCACCGGACTCTGCAGAGCTGCAGGCGCTTTTTGATGAACTCGAAGTTGTAGCTCGCACATATTTCCCTGCAGGGTATCAGAGCGCAAAGGAACGAGGTACTCTTTGGCCGGAAGGCAAGCGGAAATTTTGTATTCGACCATTCACTTGTACAGGCTTGGGCATCTTTGAAGACATTCCCACCGCCAGTGGTGGGCATCTAATCATCACAGGTGGAAACAATACTGGAGGATTTGCACAAGCCCCAGCCGTTGCAAGGGCGGTATGCCGCGGTATGAATGGCGAGTACGATCCGGTCCATCTTCTTTTCAATCCCTATCGTAGCAAATTAGCCGTTACGCCTCATGTACCTGAAAAAATTGGCAACGAGTCTAGGTTATAGTTTGACTAGGCTGTTGATTGGAGAAACAGGGCCATTCAGAGTTTTCTATTAGAATCTTGGATTTCCAACGTTTGTTCCATCTCTTCGCTTGATGTCCACTCTTGCAAGATAATATATTATACAATATATGTTATCGCACGAAACGCAAAGAAAATTGTTGCAGCTACAGAGTACCTAGGCAGAAGCGAGTGGAGTATGTAATAAATATCTTGATACGCTACGCTGCGTGATATTTGGATATATAGTAATGAATTTTATACATATATATATATCATTGATATATATATATATATATATTGCATATATAAGAATTACTCTTTTTCTATGTAGTAGCCCTAAGTCTTCTTAAGTATTACGTGGTCTCTTATATATAATGTACAAGACTTTGGTTGTAGTACATGTATAGAGGTTTAGGCGCTAAGATAGGGTGGCGGAACGGCGGATAATAGGAAGGAAGGATGTATGTAGTTATGTATATATGTATCTAGGAAGCGAAGCAAGAAAGGGATATTACGAGTAGAGTGAGGTGTGCACGTGATTAAGTAACATCACGCCTGACACTATGTACAAAAGTACGCACGCGGGGAAATGAATTACCGAGGTGACAACGACGTACCCTTTCAGTTGCGCAACCTAGCTAACAATAGCTTCTGTCCTTTCCCTCACGGCAGCAAGTTCCCGACAACTCATAGACTACCGAGGAAGAAGAGCAAAAAAAAAAAACAAGATCATCTAGGTAGGTCTCGTCTCTTCCCCGCAAACCACCCTCGCCCCCCCCCCCCCCCCCCCCCCCCCTGGATGATTGCTTAACCGGTTACCGTAGTGGGTAATATAACCGTTGTGTGCCCAGATCTTAGGGCCTGGGGTAAAGCAGGCTTCGATAGGTATTGATCGTGGGTCCCGGGGTTGTGAGATTCTGGAGTATCTGAGCTTTGAATGCATGCGTGTTGTAAACGTTTTCCCACGCGGGTACCTTTCAGACGTCTTCTTTTTTTCCTACCGCCGCTCAAGACACGACGCTCTACCCGCCCCAACCCCCAAACTGAGAAATTAACTGAATCGCTCGCTGCATCCCCTTAACCCTTCTCGTGGGTGATGGCTGTAGCCAAGCGCGGTCCTCAGCCCTATTCCGTCCACGACACCGCGCTCGGCCGCGCTAGGTCGTACCTCGGTCTCGGTGTAGCATTGCCCCATGGTTCCAGATCTAGAAAAACGGACGCTGACCGAACGAGTGAAGTTGGTTGTATGTCGGGGGAATCATGCAGGACGAGATGGGGAGGTCATGTGCAGATGGCGCGGGTTTGTTTCTGGGGTAATCGTGGGTTGTTTAACTCGCCGAGGCTAAGGAGATGACATCGATCGTGGAGGTGGGGGAGGGTATTTGAAGGGTGTGGAGGCGCTGTTTTTTTGGATTTTGGATTTTTTTGTGGTTTGACTTTTTGTCGTGGCTTTTTGGTGGCATAGTTGGTGATTGATTGATCGATTGGCCTGTTTCGTCTTTGGGATTTGAGCGTAGGTTTAGGCTACTCACATCGACACTCCGTCGCCATGGACGACAAAAACCGAACCGAGATGCTGCAGCATGATGTGGGATATGACGATTTGAAGAGTTCGGGGAATGTGGTCGAGGCGAATGTTGCGTCTGTTGGTCTGGGTATGTTTTCCAGTGACGGATGATATTGATATTCACGATCGGGTCACTATTTCCACGTCCACCTCCAACACCCCGAACAAAGAAAGAAGAAAAGTAGAAAGAAATATGAGACTAACTTGTTCTTTACGCAGCCGCCGCAATCGAGGCCCAACAACCCAAGCTCCTCTCCAAAAGCATGCTCCAACTCTACAGCATCATGGCAATCGGGTACCTCGTCTCGACCATGAACGGCTTCGACTCGTCCCTCATGGGCTCCATCAACGCCATGAAATCCTACCAACGAACCTTTGGCCTAACTGGCGAGGGCTCCTCAACCGGCATTGTCTTCATCGTCTACAGCCTCGGCCAAATCGCCGCCTTCCCCTTCTGCGGCTTCCTCGCCGATGGCTACGGGCGCCGTGTGTGCATCTTCGTCGGATGCGCCCTCGTTCTCGTCGGCACCGCTATCCAAACTACCGCCCACCACACCCCCCAATTCATCGGCGGGCGTTTTATACTCGGCTTCGGCGCCAGCATCGCCAGCGCCGCGGGCCCTGCGTATACCGTCGAGCTCGCGCATCCCAAGTATAGGGGTACGATGGCTGGAATGTATAATAACTTCTGGTGGGTCGGCAACATCATCGCATCGTGGACTACGTACGGGACGAATTTGCATCTCGAGCAGTCGTCGTGGTCGTGGCGGCTCCCGACTGTCGTCCAGTGTATCATGCCCGGGATCGTCATGGTGTTTATTCTGTTCTTCCCTGAGTCGCCCCGTTGGCTGATGGCGAAGGATCGGACCGAGGAGGCGATTGCCATCATGGCGAAGTATCATGGTGATGGGGATCCCGAGGCGCCGATCGTGAAGTTGCAGATCGAAGAGATTCAGAATGATTTCGCCGTGACGAGGAATGATAATCCGTGGTGGGATTTCCGCGAACTAGGTATGTAACACATTCACACGCCCCCCCCCCCTCTTTTTTTTACACCAAACTAACCCGCACAGCAAACACCCGCGCAGCCCGCTACCGCATCGGCCTCGTAATCTGCATGGCCTTCTTCGGCCAATGGAGCGGCAACAACGTAGTGTCGTACTTCATGCCCGTCATGATCAAAAACGCGGGCATCACCTCCGTGCAAAAACAACTCCTCATCAACGCCATCAACCCCATCTTCAGCCTGCTCGCCGCCATGTACGGGGCGACCCTGCTCGACCGCCTCGGCCGCCGCAAAATGCTGCTCGCCGGCCTCTTCGGCGCCCTCATTTGCTACGTCCTCCTCACCGCCTTCACCGCCACCGCCACCCCGCAGAATAACCTCGCCTACGGCACGATTGTGAGTATTTATCTGTTTGGGATTTGTTTTGCTTGGGGGTGGACCCCGCTTCAGACGTTGTACTCGGTCGAAGTGTTGGATAATTGCATGCGTGCGAAAGGGTCGGGTGCGAATTTCCTCTTTCTGAACGTGGCCATGGTGGTTAATACGTATGGGATTTCCGTCGGCATGGAGAAGATTCAGTGGAAGTTGTATATTGTGTATATTGTGTGGATTGCGGTGGAGATTGTGGTGATTTATTTGTAAGTTGCGCCTTCCTTTACCCCTCGTGGTATGTAAAGTTCCAAATGACTAACTTTTTTTTTGTAGCTTCTTCGTCGAAACAGCGGGGAAGACTCTCGAAGAGCTCAAGGAAATCTTCGAAGCACCCAATCCGCGCAAAGAATCTACGAAGCGCGTCAAGGTTGCTATTGACACGAGTTCCGGGCAAGTCTTGAACATCTCACCCTGACCTAAACGTCATACCTTCGATTTTGTCGTGCGAGAGAAGTGAATGAGTGAGGGAGGAGAAAAAAAAAGGTTGAGAGTATCGCGAGGGGAGATAAGCAGATATTGTTGAAATATCGGTGGAGGTTCTACCCAGATAATAATATTTATTAAGAACAATCAGTTACGCAAAATAGGCGGGCTGACCTTGGACAAAACCAAAAATCATAGTCGTAAAGTGAGCCACAGTAGCTGCAACCATACATACATACATATGTCGCGCCGTATCTCCTACCTATATATGTATATCCACGCAACTAAACATTTACAAACACGGACATGCAATTCGTGCGTGGTACGACACATAAACATCTTTTTTTTCTTTATCCCACGGAGCCTAAAGAAACAACTCCAATCTCAATACCAGCATAAAATAGCGCTGGCTACATGGCGCATGCACGCGCTGCCGTTGAACAGGTGGTGGAACGTGGACACTATCTATCAACTACTCATTCAAACCTGCGTAAATAGCGAAAAAAGCTTGGGCAAAAGTAGGCTTAGAGAAACGATATGTTTTGGGGTTTTGTCTGATGGAGTCTTGGGTTTTTGTGGTAGAGAGGAGGGGGGAGACGGGGAAGGCGTGTGTGTGGTATTAAATAAATAGCTGATAATTGAGGAATTTGCGCAAGGCGATGAAGTGATTTGCATACTGTGGAGAGTGAAAGGGTATATATAAATCTATAATACTCCAAGGTGGAAAGAACTACCCAGATACAATCCGGAATCTTAAATACAAATAAAGCGGAGATGAGAACGAGGCTTAAAAACCCCCAATGTCTGATCAACATATGAGATGATACAGAATCTGTTACTTTTGCACCTACTTCGCATTATATACGGTCCCTCATCGTGGAGAAAGCACCATGCGAAAGTTTGAGCACACTACGAAGACCCTTTGTTTCATAAAAAGTGCGAGATCATGCGTTGGACGCGAGAATGGGCGAACAGGTCGAGAGGGAGGTAGGTGGTGATATTACTGTGGGGACTGGAAGCAGGGATGCCAGGGCTAGGCGCGGGGATGGGGAGATGGGAAGGTTTGGGAGACAAGGTTGGCTGGTCTTGGAGTTGGATTGGGGTGAGGAGTATGGGATTGGGGATTTTGAGGTGATGAGAGGATACAGATGGAGGATGGGGTTGTGGTTGGTGGAATGTATTATTTGAATTAGGAATTATGTTGCTGTAGTCTATTAAAGGGTATGTATGTATGTCTAAATGTATCGGGTATTCCGTCCATGTGCTAGATATTGGAGGTCCTCATCACTGTTTCCACGCATTCGTTTTGCGCCAACGTCCTAGTTGATTTGGGTAGCTAAGCCGCAACGTCCAAAAGGACAGGGTACTTAGCAAGGTACTGCTCGTACGCCGACTGACACCTGGAGTTGAAATCCGACGTCGACCCAACCTCAACGGCGAGCTCGTTCCCAGGCACACCAAGCTTGCCAACCGGACCCTGCTGCGGCGTGACCTTGTCCCAGCCAGGCCCCGCGGCCGGGTTCTTAATCCACTCGACGAACCAATCATTCTGGAAATCCGCCAACGCTTGCTCTTGCGCTGTAACGCCGGCGATTTCCTGGAAACACTCGTTGCCGCCGAGGAAGAAGGGGATCTCGGTGCCGTGCGTGGGCGCGACGACTTGAGGGGGGAGGCCCCAGACGTTGGTGTAGTTGCCGAAGAAGCGGTACGCCCAGGTGTCCTGTTTGGCGCTGCGCAGGTTGATGAGGTAGTCGACGGGGCAGAAGAAGCGCGCGTCGCCGTACTGCGCGCCGCTCATGGCGGACGTGGACGCGAAGTCGGTTGGGTTGTAGGCGGAGAGGAGGACGTCTTTGGGGATTTCGGCGACGTCGGCTTCGAACGTGTCGAGCCATTTGTCGAAATCGGTGTTGATGCCTCCGTAGACGAGACCGAAGACTGAGCCTTCTTGGTCGGAGTTACCCACGATGAGCGGCACGTGAGATGCGTACTGTCCATTCGCAAACCTGGTCTCGTAGTCCTGGAACCTTGTGATCTCGTCGACGGCGGGCGTGAACCAGGTGTTGTAGGTAGCGTTGAACTTCTCGGTTTGGAACGCGTACATGTCTACTTTGCGTAGACAGTCCAGTTGGCCGGCACCGGTTGGGCAGCCCACTTCGGCGGCGACGATGTCGAGAGCGTGGTTCACGGGCGCGACGGCGGGTCCAGATTTTGCGTTTGCGGCCATTTGCACAGCGCCAGCTAGCCATGTGTCGGGGTGATTCCAGAGGTAATGGTCTACTTGGACGGCGCCGGATGAGTGACCGCCAAAGACAATGCGATTAGGATCGCCGCCAAATGCTGTGCAGAATGATTAGCGGAGAGGTTCCTTATCAACTTTGAAGTGACGTAGCAAACTTACCTGCAATGTTGTCGCGAACCCATTGTAGAGCCTTGTCGACATCAAGAATGCCAAAGTTCTGCGATGCGCCGGAATTTTGCAGTTCCGCTGAATTTGGATACGCATAGATACTCTCGCGGGTGTTGAAACTGACAAAAATAACGCCCTTGCGAGCGAAATTGTTGCCTTGAAATTGTGGGTTACTGCTGGAACCAGTAACCATTGCTCCTCCGTACATATAAACGAAGACAGGCAAGCCGCTACTGGTACCTTCATCACATGCTTGGGGAGAACGAGGTTTACCCTTTCCCTTTCCCTTTCCCTTCCCTGGAGGTGGAGACCGTGGGCCACGAGCACCTTCGCATTTTCTCTTGGCCGGAGGAGGAGGAGGCGGCGGAGGGCTAGAAGTACCAGACTTCAAAGCGGACGCAGGAGCCCAAATATTGAGGTTCAAGCAGTTTTCATTTTGCTGTGAGAACAATGTTCCACTAATGGCTTGGGGGCATGTTGGGCCGTATGCTGTAGCGTCAAACACAGCGCCTGGTTGGGCCTTGGGGACATCCTGAGGTGCTTTCCACCTATTATGTCCGTCATTAGTGCGGTTTGTCTGAAAATGTGCATAATGGAAGCATACCGGTTAGCTCCGCCAGTCGTGTCCGCAAAAGGGATTCCAAGAAAGACAGAATTGCCTGATTTGTCGATAGATCCTTTGACAATGCCTTGCGTAAGGCTTACCGTTGGGCTGGAGGCGTCTCTCTTCGCTACGTATCCATATGTCGACCCAAAGGACGCACTAAGCGTAAGTAGACCAATAAACTTCATCATGTTGAACCGATCAATGATTGGCACGGAACTGAAACTTTGTAGACGAGACGACAACGCTTTTCAGCCGTCTTCAGGACGATGAATGGACAAAAGAGAGATCGTCGAAAAGTTATTCAATTTCGATCTGCACAGCCGAGGCAAGGGGTTCAATAAAAAGACTTTGCTACCACACCTACATTGCCACTTTGAAAAGACCCTGGAACGGGTACTGAAATTGATTGATTCTGAGCTATGACCGGACCGATTCATGAAGAGTAACGGTTTGGGTATACCTTGATCGGAGATGACTGGTTATGGCTTGGGCTGCGAGATATCACGTTGTAAGTGGTCAGTCAGTAGCCACCAGTTCGCTGGGTGGGGGTCATCCTGAGGAAAATCTCGGGCGGCGGAGCTTCGGCAACACTAAGACGTCCGGTGGCCATCGGTGGCTTCAGTAAGGGGCTGGTTGAATGGACAACCTACAGCTTCTCATATTTAATCCAAAGGCCTCCCCCCACATTCCGATGCAGCAGAATGATAAGACGAAAGGAGTGGAGGCATGATTTCGAATTGGGCAACAAGTGCTTGAAATTTTCTGTTCGTTCATGGGCACTACGATATCGTGCTCCACTTCTGGAATAGCTGTAGAAGGGTGCTAAGTCACTTATGAAACTAAGACAGCCGGAGTGGCGCGGATGTATTAGACGCCATCGGAGAATGTGTATCTGTAGTCAAACTTTATAATTACGCGCAGAATCTCCACAGTCGGACCACTTGCACTTCCACATCCGAGATATCGTTAATGCCATAACAAAAATCCAGTTTCGGTGGGCGGAAAATTTTGCAGTCCTATATCTCATACACGAATATGAAAATCAAAAAGCTCTGGATTGATCCCGAGAAATTGGGATGGAAGCGAAGCGAACCCACAGTACACGAGGAGAATCACAGCCCTCTCCACTAAAAGTCGGCACGATTGATAAACTGATTGCCCCTGCATTACCCTAACAAGCACGTGCTGGGCGCTAGAGATCATCATTCCACTACGAAATGCCAAGAGAGCTCTAGGTATCGTCCCGCTGCAATTAAAGTTTCGGTAATATCCCTTAGTAGAAAGGCGTGGAAGACCAGTGGGAATTAGACTCAGGAGGAGCAATAGAATACCATGCACAGAAGCGAATCTGACATTCGATGAGTATCGAATATTGTATGCGTGGGAAGAGTTCAGGGTCATCACGGTTCGCCGATCCAGGATTACCACACATACAAGACGGAGGGCAGCCCCGACGTCAGCCTTGCATTGCGTGTCTTGGTTCCCACATGTTTTGCGTCGATCTGGATGATCATTTAACCCCAGGTCCCACTATCCAAAGCGCTGGTTCTGCAATTCAAACATCACACAATGGTTGACAACGGGCGTGGTCAAGTGGTAAGTTTTCATTGCACGTATTTCTGGTTTCCCTCTCTTCTAATCAGATGCGTAGATATCATGGTACATTTGCACGGTGGCCACCGTACCCTTTGTTGGTATGCGCATGTTTGCTAGAATCAAGAAATTTGGCAAACTCGCAATCGACGACTACCTCATTCTTCTGTCGCTGGGCTGTCTGATAGGGGACCTTGCCATTCAACAGCACATGTGGAACCTAGGACTAGGCGATATGTCGCAGGCGACACAAGAGGACTTCAAGGGAATCATGCAAATGATTGTCCCTGGCTCAATCCTCTACGTGTCGTCGCTTTGGGCAATCAAATTTGCGCTTGTCATATTCTATAAACGCCTCGCCGCTATAGGATCTCGACTTTCGATGATCTACAATGTAGCCCTTGGTGGATTGGCTGTCACGTTCCTGGTGATATTCTTCGACATCTTGTTCCAATGTTATCCATACGACAAACGTTGGTCAACTGATCCAGAATGTGAGTATACTGTCTGGTGTGAAAAGGCATTTTCTGACAATACACAGATCAGTGCGACCCCAAAGCAGCTGAGGTCAATTATTGGATTACCATTTTTTGTTGGTCTCTCTCATTCTTATCACGAGCTTTCCGCGTTCTAACAGTCAATAGTCAACATCTTCTCGGATGCTATCATCATGGTATTGCCCATAGCCATGGTTTCACGGCTTCAGATGAAGTTGAAGCAAAAACTCGGCGTTGCCTCGCTGTTTGCGCTCGGTTTCTTCGTTATCATCTCCAGCAGTGAGTGAAAACTTTCAATTCAATGGCTCACAATTTTGGATTCTAACAAAAACATTCAGTCGTCAGAGCCTACTACTCTCATCGTAACGAAACCATGCTCACTTGCACCGTCTCCATGGTCGAAACCGCTATCGCCTTAATCATCGCCAGCCTTCCGGCCCTCCGCTCTATGATTATTGGAGGCAGTACCCGTGGTGATCCTAGTAGCTATGGCAGACACTATGAGCTGAGCTCTAGCGGAGGCAGAAAGGTCACTGGCAATCGTGCGAGCATAAGTGGCCTTGGGTCAACCGGCCACACTTCCAATGCTAGATCTCGCGATCCAAATGGGTCCGAGGACTCTTTAGTGACAGATGATATGTCCGCCTCGTCCGAGCCTGGAAACAAAGGCAATATCAAGGTGGAAACTACCATTCAAACCATATATGGGGGTGCTGGTGATCAGTCAAGTAAGGCTGAGAGTTCCAAATCCCCTGTTTGATGGCTCTATGTAGATATATCTTTCGTCCATAGCAAATTAATAATATAAGTCAAAACCCGTCAATCACTTGTCTTTAGACCCTGCTATCATGTGACTAAAATAATAAGAAAATCCGGCACTGGAGCGTAAGTTAGGAAATCACGCAATTTTTTCCACCCATTCTATGCGAAGATTACATATTGACTCTCATGAATACATGCTGTACTGTGGACTGACGAAAGTGACAGAGACCCACCTATGCTATATGGGAGTTGACTAAGGGCTAAAGTAAGGCAATTGTGCGAACGCATAAACCGATTATGCACCCTTGTTTCTTCGGGGTTTCAACAGGGAGTATTCATTCCTGTGCTTCCGTCAATCCAGATTCCATGGCTATGGTAGAATAAGAATGATGTGCAGCTGCCAGCAGGGGACATGACGGCATCTCCCGATGGCACGATGCGAAAACGCGGAAGCACCGAAAAGGTGTCTCCACCCAAACCACGCCAGTCCCAAATTCGTGCTTATCTCCGGTTTTCAAAGTCAACTATGATGCGTAGGACAAACGTTGAAAACAATGCACGTTTTTGATCTACTTGACATATGTTTGACGTGTGCACGGTGCATCGTGCGCCATCGTTCCAAAGGCCTGGCAACCTACCCATTGCAACAATAAAAGTTCTTCAAAGTTACGGAGTCCCTGTGTGCCATCTTTGAGTGCCGAGTGCATATTCGACAACCAAAACATGGGGAGCAACGAACTCAACTTTTCCATATAAGACACGAGCTAGCACAATGCGAGACCAAACTCTGCAAAATTTGAAGGCTCAACCTACTATGCTCATATCAACACTCCTCGCGCAGTGTGGAAGTGCAGAAAAAATTGACCTTTTATTGGCCCACCTTTTCCGTTAGTTGTTCCAATTGGTTGTTTTGGTTGGGTCTATCGCCCTCTGAATTTTGAGTTGAAAAATATGCTCGGACTAGTGGGCGCCTTAGCCGGAGCCGTCCCAAACTCACGATTCTCCACCACCCCGAAGAAAAAAAAACCAAAAAACATACAACAGCAGGTATTCGCCAGTGGTCTCCCACCTAACTACTAATCTGCCGGTAACATGCTTAAGTACAGCTGAGCGAACGGGAAGCTCTGTTTTCTCCTTGCCGACTGACCACATGTTGGTGTTTTGTGCTGTTTACAGGTTACGGTTCCCAGAATAGAAATATACGCTATACCGCATTTGGTATAATACTCGCCTCAAATACAAACCTTCGTAAACACGGAGAGGTTCTTGCTTAGCCGCATCAACCTCATTAGCTGCAAAGTCACATGAACCAAAATTGATCAATCAAAAGTCGCTTTCCTGTTAGTGGTACAGACTTCGGACTATGGCGGTATAGTAAGAGCAAGACACTACAAGAAATATCAAGGCGTAGTGGAGAATAAGCCGCGTACGACTAGGGCTCTCAATTTCTTATCCTAGGTTTGACAGACCAACACCGCAGCAAATATCTAGATACTGCTGCACCGCAAAAATACTTGCCCCCAGGCCTGCTCATCCTTCGCCGAGAACGCTTTATAGGAGGGGTTTTACTATGTGCTCATACTATATACGAGCTCTCGATGCATTTTAAAGAAGCCGGCTACATCATTTATTATTTTAGGTAATAGCTACCCATAACGATATTGTATGCTCAGTTGCAGCCGCTCGGGAGAAGTACGACGAAAGAATAGGAGGTTAAAGCGCACCTCTGACCCTTGTGATATGTTACTGTGCCTCTTACTTAAGTCTCTAATTTGTCCAAACAATTTCACAACTAGCCCCCGAAAACCTAACATTTCTGCTAGTAATTCTAACCGGTTCGGAAATAACATACACGCGGTTGTTGCCTGCGGTAGGGGTAACCTTCCTAGTGCTATAGAAGAGCCTAGTTAAGTGCCTTGTGAGCTTCCCATCATGATCGCATAGCGCTCGATATAAGTCGTGCGACAAAAAAACTGATTCTATGTACGCAGCTATGCACCAGGCGACTTTGCAATGCCCATCACCGGTCTGCTCACCACATACGACACCACCAACTACACCCTACCCAAGGACATCTGCGCCAACAACACCGTTCACGTGTTTCAAGCAGGCCGGGCACCTCAGAAGCTTAACGAGCTCAACGCGGCCTATTCGTCTGATGGGCACGACCATCGCAGTGATCTGGCGTGGATCGCAGAGACACGCTACCACTAGATCATCGCCGACACGGCGGACTTGCTAGCCGAGAGCTTCAAAGAGCTAGGCAAGCGGAACGTACAGCACTTCTTCGCTGAGAATGTGGAGGGCGCGGGAATGTACAGGCAGAGCCATGTGAGGGACTTTGGGCTCGTATGAACAATGTCTGTAGTTGACACGCGAGATCCTAAATGAAGATATGTCAACGCTGTAGCATCATCGCCGTATACTTGGACTCGAAACGTGCGTCCTGAAGACCTTGAAAAATTCAAGATGGGAAGAGAATTGTCATACACGTGGATGTTGCCGGAAAACTTTGTTCTGACAACAAAATGGTCACAGGCTGGGCACGTCCGGGAGATTTTCGGAAGTCTCTCAAAGTAATGTTGCTGGGGTGTTATAATACAAAGTATCTGCTCATATGAAAGAGAATATACATGGTCTATTTGCGAGATAGAAATGCACCAGAGCCACACATACTCCGTACGCCTGTATGTCTGGAAAGCGCCTGCGCTAGGAAGGATCACATCACATTGAACTGGAACTCACGCAGCTACAACTGAAGCTCAAGTAATTCACGATAGTAATTTTTTCTCGGAGTCTCTATAGCCGGGAAAAGTAGTTGGAAGTATAACTGCTTCACTGCTCAGCCCCGTGTAGTCACGTTGTAATATCACCTTTACAACATTTCCTTTTTGACTTTGATTGCAAGTCCATTCCGAAAAATTGAAACTTGAAGTCACCATAAATAAGTCTAGATGGGCTTTCACGTAGAAGCATTCATATATCGAGTTTATGGATGGGTGATTCAGCACGGAACAAATCGGACGATAACGCCGCATCAATTCCCCTACAGACCAGAAAAATAGACACAACAACGTCTTTGGGCAGATGATACTGCTAAATAGACAGAGGGCAAGCTACTAGAGTACCATACATGAATGTTAAACCCGCCATTAGCTACATATGTCCGAAAATCCACTGCAATGAAGTTCCTCGAATCGCATTGTTGATTTCAGCGTAGGCCGTTGGTGAAGCACTGCAACGCCACCGGTATTAAATTTGAGGGTCGTTCGATAGGTTACTGGCGGACCAAGTATTGCCCACCACTTCATCGGCATCTTTGGCAGAACGAGGGACGTTTGGGTTGTTGGATGGGTTGCTAGCAGACCAAGTATTCCCGATCACTTCATCGGCATCTCTGGTCGACTTTGGGGCAGAAATGGCACGTTCGTCTGGCAATCTTAGAATATGACAGATGCTGGAAGATGGAATCTTACTGCTAGTGACTTGCGTGGTATAGGGTAGTGCGAGTACGCCACTCACCAGGACCAGGATGTTTGGAATCACACGCATTTTGAAAGGATGCTGAAGAGATAGATTGTCCAATGTACAAATTCCTGATCTTGCCTGGTATCTTGGGCGTTGGGCACCGCGATTGCTTCTTTAAATATTTGCTACCTGTTTCTACTTTGCACTGAGGCAGCGGTTACGCCGCTTCAAGAACCTTGAGCATGCCTTATTGCACCGCAATACCACGTTAACTAACACATTGGATATACATTGTGATACCTCGGGAATCCTCTCGGCGCTTGGCTATCTGCCTTGATTCACCTGCCCCCGCAATTTGCTGTCTCTAGCCATTGTCCATCAAGGACTCACTTGGTGCCTAGAATCAACATGCCTTCGTATATGCGGTAAGCTGACAACGTCCAATCCACTTATGGTTGTTTTCAGGGCCCTAAGGAAATCGATCATGATGATTGATAGTGAAAGATGTACCATTATCGCCAACTCCGTCCCCGGTCCTGTTGTGGATAGCGCATGTATGCCCGATTTCAGGAAAACTACCGCTCGAAATGAGGGTATGTGTGATGCCTAGTATCTGAAATGCATGGCATTAGATCAGATGGTGCAACGCATCTATTGTGATACAGAGATTCTTTGGCTCGGCAAGGCAAACAGCAGGTGCTTACTCGCATTGCATGTGAAAGGAGGAGTCTGTAGTGAATCTAAAACAAGTCACACAGGCATACATTCACGGAGCTGCTTTGCCTTTCTTGTGTCCTCTCAAGCTTATGAGCAAATCTTGACGACCAGCCCCTGCTTAATCTACTAATGGGCAAATCTTTACGAAGCGTAGGACTGATTCGAGCTTGATACTTAATTCGTGGATACATTTCGATTTTTGAATGGCGAGGTGTGTTACAGGGAGTCGTCAAAACGAGCGGAACATCAATGTTCAGTTCTTCCACCTTCAAAGCTCAAAATTGCATTGGGTCTTTCTACTTCAACCTGAGTGCGTGTGGTGGCCAATGCTCGGTCAATCATCCCAGGTGACTGATTTCGTCACCAGGAATTCTTCTATTCCTTGCTCGTTGTTGAACCTTCCCCACCCACTATTCTTCACGCCCCCAAAGGGGAGTGCAGGCTCATCGTGGATGGTCATGCTGTTGATATGTACGGCCCTGTTCTGGTGAGCGATAAAATGCACATGCCATTTGCAACGTGAAGACATACCCGCTCTCGATCTTTTTAGCAATCGCAAGACCCTTACGCAGATCCCTTGTGAAGATCGACGCAGAAAGACCGTATCCTGTGCTATTTGCGAGTGCTACGGCATCTTCTTCGCCTTCAACCTCAGATATAGCCACAACAGGCCCGAAAGACTCTTCATCCCATAATTCCATTGACGAATTAACACCCTGCATAATAGTGGGAACGAAGGTAGTTTCTGAACTTTCTTCTCCATTGCTACCAAACGCGACGGTGGCGCCCTGTGATACGGCTTGCAGTAGTAATTTGTTCAATCTGGCTTTTGATCCCATTGAAACTAGTCGGGGAAGTGGAGAATCGCTTGAGCCTGCAATTAAGCTATCTTTTAAAATCTGTAAGAATTCTTTCGCGACACTGTTTTCGACAATAAGCCTGTCTGTCGCCATGCAAATTTGGCCAGCCTATCGCAGTTAATGTCTGAGATTAACGATTTTAGGTAGATTATTCACATTGATGAAAGAGCCGGCTAGACACGCTTGCGCAGCCAGTTGAAGATTCGCGTCTTTAAGTACGATGGCACTGTTCTTCCCACCAAGTTCCATGAGCTAAGCGCAGATAAAGAGTCAGTCTTGCTCAACCAGATATCCCTCAATACCGAGCTGTACCCAGGATGTACGTACGCATGGTTTGAGGTACTGCCCACACGAGCGGGCTATCTTGCGGCCAATGGCGGTGCTTCCCGTAAAATTAATTTTCTTCACCAACGGGTGTTCAATGATAAAGTCAGTGATCTCTGCTGCCTGTGAAGGCGGACAGGAAATGATGTTTAGGACACCCTTTGGAAGCCCAGCCTCATGAAATGCTTTCCCAATAGCCCAGTACGATCGCGGGGTCAACTCTGACGCCTTCAGAACAGTCGTATTGCCAGTAGCGATGGCTGTAGCGGCTGAACGAATGCCAAAAACAAAAGGCGCATTCCTCATATTTAGTTAGATGCAAAGTCGTAGGCCTCAGAAAGAGAAGCTTTAAAAGTGCTTACTTACCAAGGTACGATTCCAAAGGTGACGCCATATGGCTCTTTGAAGACGATGCAGCTTTGTCCATCCTGCTGGCAGGTAGGAACACTACCACTGATAGTTGAAATACGACTGGCAATATCTTTTAACATTTGAATGGCTAAGGGCATAACAAAAAATTGGGACACGCTGATATCAGCGCCCATTTCAGTTGACATGTATTGGGCGTATTCTAGAGCATTACTCTCTAGAATTGTAGCGACTTTGAGCAGAAGATGAGTGCGATAGGCTGGCTTAGTTAAGGACCAGCTCTTAAAAGCTGTTTGGGCAGTTTCAACGGCCTTAGTTGCGTCGGCGATGCTTGCAGAAGTGGCTTTCCAGCACACGCTGTTGGAAGACGAGCTGACTACATCGAATGTGGATTGGCCAAACACTTCGTCCCCATCAATCCAGAGAGGTACAGTGATGTTTGTTTCTTCATTGTGTGGGGATGCAATAGAGGATGGCATGATGTCAAAAGATGTGATCTGAAGGAAGGTAAAAGGCACGCACAGGCACGCAGTGAGCTTGGTGTGATCTGATGGGTAGTAGGTAAGTAGCCTGGAAGCAAGATGGATGAGAGAAGGTGCGAGCGAGGTGCGGCGTAGCTTATCTTACAACTTGTATTGTCGAAGACTGCACAAGACGATGCAGCTCTAATCAAAACGATGAAGGAAGACAAACAACGATAAGGTGTGATTCGGTTTAACAACCCACATTTTTCAATATTTTCGCGCATGGACGCTGATGCGTGTTGGCGGCGAAGCTTCTCCGACTGTACATGTTCTCATCAAGACTCCGCAAAACAGAGTAGCCAACAGTCAATTTTAACCGGCTAAAGTCTCAGGTATTTCTGCGCATGCAGAACGCGCGAACCGATGCGTGAGCCAATGCGTAATGAGCGCTGTGCACTCACGAGCAAACGCATTACGCAGCACCAATCTTCTCGTTAGCGAACACATGCCGCGTATAACCCAGACCTCGGAGTAAGAACAGGAACTCCTTCAGAAATCAATAATAACAAAATTTGCTTGGATGATGCGCCTGGCATGCGGGCCCTTCAACTGCCAAACAAATAGTGCCAGCTCCCGTGGCCCACACCTGCCTTCTTCGCCTCATGTCAAGATCGTACATTAGTCACTCTCTTATCGAATCGCTCGATAATCTTCCTTGATCGATATGGTGTTCCACACCCCCAAGCAGACACCCGAACTGCAATATGCGCTTGCTATTATCCTTAGCGTTGTGCCTACCATATTCACTGCGCTGAGATTTAGAGCTCGGATTGTGAAGAAGGCACGGCTGGCTTGGGATGATTGGCTGATCCCCATTGCTCTGGTAAGAGACCCACTACATTTGACACACGTATTCTCACCTCTACGAACAAAGTTCTTTGTCTACATGACGGCCATCTTTCTGATACTAAGCACGGCCATGGGCTACCAAGGTCGGCATATGCGCTTCGCAGAAAACGGGGCCCCGATCTTGTCAGACCCAGGCTATACGTGGTTTCTCAAGGTGCGATCTCTCCACGTGCCCGACACGACATACCTCCAACGATTAACGGGACCAGATGCTGTACGCCGGGCAGCTGAGCCAAATCTTCGCCATTGGCCCAACAAAGATATCCGTTCTGCTGTTCTACCGCCGCATTTTCCGCGGCTCGCTCTTCGACATCGCTACATGGGCATTGATTGGACTTGTTTGCATGTCGATGATAGCTTTTTTCTTCACAAACCTGCTAGAATGCGTACCAATCAGTCGAGCGTTCGTGAACGCACCTGGCATGGGTGGGGACCCAAAGTGTATGAATGCCATTCCAATGTACTTGTCACAGGTGTGGTCGGATATGATCTTGGACGTGCTCATATTGGCGGTCCCAATTCCCCTAGGTAAGAATCGAGGGATTGATGAAGTATGTTTGTGTTGACTTCTTGGCTCCAGTATGGGAACTACAACTGCCCACAAAGCAAAAACTGGCTGTTCTGGGTATATTTTTCTTGGGGATAATTTCAGTAGTCCACCCTCCACCCATCAAGCCCCTGCTGACCCTTCAGTACTGTCTTGTCGAGCGGCGCGAAACTGATCATCTTCAACTTTGTTGGTCACGGTGAGCCACCACACCTCATTCGTGCCAGATTTTCCGTTGTGCTAACACCACCATCAGAACTGCAACGGCAAGCAGACATTTCCTGTAAGTGCCACCCACTCCTCCCGCTACACATGTGCCCGTTGACTGACTGCCTATGCATACTTCCTGAGCCCTATCAGCTACTGGCCACTGATCGAGGCGGCTTTGCAGATTGTCGCCGCCTGTCTTACCATGCTGCGTCCCTTCGTGGAAGATTGGCGACTCATATTCTGGAGTAACTCCGAGGTCCGAGGAACTGGATACATTAGGAGCACCATGTCGAATAGTGTTGCGGATCATCACTTGTCTGCCGCTGAAGACGGAGTGATCTATAAAACGTTGGACATAAGGGTGGATGTCCACCACAATAAACCAAGAGGAAATGCGGGCCAGTATGATAAAAGTGAATTTGAGATGGAATCACGCCGGTTGACATGATTTTGGGTACTTTAGAGCTGTGTATTGCTTCGTGTGTTACAATAGGATTATAGATGCAGCACCACCATTGTACTTGTACTGCATAACTCTGTAACGGACCGGGAAATGAGAACGACAAGCCACATCTTATATAATTATAGAAAATGAAAAAGAGGCCTACAGGTCTTGTATACATACTTTGTACGAAAGTTCTATAGCTAGCATCGAGCGAAATTCGTCCTGTGTCCGCTGTATTTATAATGGCAACACACGGAGTGTCAGGCTCAGCAGTTATTCTAGCTCAGTGGTAGATTGCGTGAAAATTAATGACCTGGTGACTGCTTGCTGGGGGCGGCTGAAAACACCAGCATACCCCTTGTGAGCTAATTTCTTAGGTATACAAAATTCTAGGTCGACACTGTGTACTGTTGAGAAATTTACTGTCAGGCGCAGGATCGTGCCAGAGCTGTGTTAGATACGACAGTAGATGGATGTGGATATTTGTGTAATTCTACTAGTTAGAGTAGGCATATATACGTGTCAGTGCTAGATGCTCCTTAAGTCTTCTCCTCGCCTCTAACCAACACATTACAGAAGATCTTCATAGTAATTTCAGAATCTACCCTCACTCCCAGCACACTGCCTACAACTGAACACCCTCTTTGGACCTACGTCTTCCTTCAATTTCAGGAGCTTCTCGTACTTGTTTCCCCAAAACGCACTTTGCCAGGGGTTCTCTAGCTTCCAATTCTCATTGTAATAGCTCGTCTTCCTAAACACAGCGGTAGCATTGTTGAGAATTTCTTGCCCAACGGCAGTTTGGTGCTCCGAGGCGCCATTGTATGGGCCGTAAACAGGGTTGAGGAATGCGAAAGCATTTCGCCAATCACCGTGGATTGAGGTGTGATCTTTAGGGGATGAGGCTGATGCGGTTCCCACACTGTTTAACTAAATGAAATTCGATTCTGGGTGGGAGTTGAGGATGAGATCTTTGATCTTTTGTACACCGAATTATGAGCCTATCTTATTGTAGCTAATTAGTCGGCTGTTGCCGGCGACATTGATACCGCCCGGCGCGCTACCCTCTAAAAGGGGGAGCATGGACTTGACGTATGTCGTATTCTAGTTGTCAAACTGCAGTTTTTTGGACTAACGGTATACATTCTAGAACGGACAGGACTGATAAGAATACCTCGCCAGTTTCGTTCGGGGGAGAAGAGAGGATCCATTTCTGCAGGGACAGTCAGTGCTCGGATTGCAACTTTCTGTTTAACTATTTCTCCGATAAGGTTCGAATACAAGGATAAACCCTTATAGGTAATAGTACCGGCAGCAACGTCCTCCGTCTTTTCCCCGTAAGGTTAAAAATCTAGAACAAACGTAGCGACGTTCATATAATAACTCCACACCTAAGACTTCATGGATTATTAATAACAAAACCCCTCATTTATGAAACTGACGGCAGACAAATAAGACAACATGGTTTTGTATTCACTAAATAGCAAATGAGTTTAATCAATCGTTTGCGATAAACAAGAAGCTTTCAATTTGCACGAAGTAAACTAGCGCATGGGCACCTTCATCACACCTCTAAACCCTCGGCTTAGCTATCTCGACCTTAACGCGTCGCTGCAAGATGCTGCGTTGATCGAGAGTCTGCACCGCTCGTTGCTGCTCAGCCGGCGACTCCAACGCTACAAAGACGATTCCCTTTGACTTAGGGAAGTTGACGCGGACAACTGAAAAGTCCTTGAAAAAGTCCTTGACGTCAGACTCTGTAGCGTCAAAATGAAGACTTTTGATGATAACATCAAAGGCCTTCCCCTTCTGAGGACCGTTCTTGCCAGCGGAAATGCTCATGTTGGCCGCTTGGTTAGTGATGGCGGTGACGGGAGAAGAATCGATCGGGGGAGCATTGAAAGCTTGGCGCTTCTTCTGCTTCTTGTCCTCGAACGGCGTTACGAAGAACTTCCTTCCCTGCGACCGGAATCCATGGAGGTTTTCCTGGATGATTCGAGTGGCGGTAGCTCCATCGAGGAAAATAATCGCCGAATTGCCGTTTTTAGGGAAATTGATGTTGTAAATCTCCACGCCGGGAAAGAGCTTGGCTACGGCTTCTTCAGTCGCCATTTCCTTGGGCAATGGACGAAGAAACATGCCACCCTTGGAATTCCCTCTAGCCTTCTTCTTCTCGAGAATCTTGTCGAGCTCTACGTCCTCGACGAGCTTGGCGTAGACAGTTCGCGTCTTGAAGTATCGGCCGTTCCATTCTGCCACGAACTGCTTAGCGTGTTGCGGGCTCTCCATTCGAACTAGAAGTTTTCCAGAGCCGGGTTCTTCTGTATGCGCGGCTTTGTACCACATGGCTTCTTCCTCGCCGTCATCATCATATGGGTCTCCACTACCATTTGAGATGAAGACCATTCCGCTGTCTTCACACATGACGTTGAGGTACCTAATCTCGCTGCTCTCTAAGAGAAAGGATAAGAAAATGGTCGAAGTGTTCAAGCGAGCATTTTCCTTTTCCTCGCGGAGGAACGTCGAGAGATAAGGGCCATTGATCTCTTCATCAACGTTTGGTACGTCCTTCTCCTCTATCAAGCAGACACCGACCTTTCCTCCTGACCAACCAAAAGACGTTCCATCTGTCTCTAAAGCCGCTTCCGCATGCGGTTCGGAATCGAACTCGGCCCACGCGTTGATGTTAGCAGCCTTGATTTCCACTAAGCCATCGAGGCCGGCAAAAAGATCTCGCACCGTTGCGGCGCCAGAATTGTGGTCAAGGTTGAAGATGTGAAGAAACCTCGACTTGATCCTAGGAATGACCCATTCTTTTGTTGGCTGGGTCTCAGGTGCGTGGACTTTGACCAATCCGCCTTCGGCTCCAATACCCATGCGGTTGATGTTAGCTACGGCTTCGACCGGAGCGGTGATGCCTTCGCCGTTTTTTCCGAGACCTTTTCCTTCTTCGTGACCGTATTTGGCCATCATGCGTTCGGCGAATGACATTTTGGGGGGAGCCATTGCGTCTAGGTTGTAGTGTGTGATGGTTTGGGAAGAAGTCGTTTGGGGGGATTCGTTTGAGAAGTGAGTTCTGGGAAGGCGAGTTCTAGGAAGGTGAGTTCAGGGAAAGTGAATTTTGAGAAGGTGAGCTTGCGGACGTTGACTTTTGGGAAAGTTCGACAAGTTGGCCGATTGCTTCTGGTAGATGCTGATCAACAGGGCTAAGTGATGCGATGAGGAATGTATGTAGAGGGGAAAGCAGGGTTTATATACTTTAGGCACTGCATGCTATTGTCAACTATGTGCTTTCTCCAGGTTTAAAAATATATATTTTTTGTCTTGCCACTGCGGAACACAATGTACTACGCCAATCATTATTCACGATATTAGAATACGCTACAGAACCGTTTCTCCTTTATATAGTATATACCAATTATCAAATATCACCGACGATGAGTTTGGGTCGTGCCCCGTACCCGGTTTTTTTTTTCACGGTAGTTCCGCATCTCAACTGGGAGCACAGGATATTTTCGGAACCTGGATAGAGTGAATCCATTTTTTTGAGCTACAGGACGCGTCGGGCGGAAAATCTTTTTATCTTTGTTGGCTTAATTAATCATTATAACCGGTGTAAGTTTGTGTGTGTGTCAGTCTTGTAGCAAATAAAGGCTTTTTGATTTGTTGTCCTCAGACAAACGCATTCTCTTTATACTCAGACAAAGCCCTTACCTTACACTTTTTTGCCTCCTTTATGAATGAAGCTTTGATAGGTGTATACTGCCCTTGTCTTCCGCGTACTTCTTGCCTGTGAAATTACTAAACTCTGTTCTGAGAATTTATTCAGCCATTAGTAACTAATCTCGAGAAAAAATCATTTTCATCTTCCTAAAGTCGTATGTGATAATGGGGCTGAGTATGACACAAGCTACAAAAGTTTTGTCGGGTCGGAGGACCAGTGTATAGGAATAGCACTGATGCCAACCCAGGAGCTTATTTTCCCTGGGAAGGACCTCATCCATAGTTTCAGAAGCTTTGCTTGCTACGGGTTGGGTGATCATGACGTAAATGGAAGGTCCATACAAGCGTTAAACCAGCACCATGCGAATAGGACGTTTGATATTTGCAAACCGCAGGGGAGATACTGCTTCAGATACGCCTGCTTGCATTTTGGTGTGTGAGGTTCCATAGTTGGCTGGAAACCGTGAGGTTGCTTCCACCGCGTTTCTTAGTATTACCAACATAATGATTCGTCAATGAAACCATGACCTCACGAGTTCCCAGCACTGCGCATCCTGAGATCAGCACAATTATTTTTTGAGGACAACTTAACGAAGCTGCATACCCGCTCATGTACAGTAGTATACTTCATACAAGCACACAGTCACACACACAAACCAAGACAGCACGAAAATTCAACCAACAACACCGGAAGAACTCACGCCTAACCTACCTTTCTCAAGCCCGAGATCTGAACTCGTTTTCAGAATGAAAGACTGCAACAACGAATCGGCCGCCGAAGCATCATATCGTGTCCGTGGGTACGACTCCCTCTTCAGAATTGCCAACAGCCTCGAGGAATGGGGGAAAGCCTCGGACCGCGAGGGACAGAATCAACGGCAACCAACGTGCGAGTCACCATACGAGCCACCATACGAGCCACCGCCCCCCTACAGTGAATACCCACCCGAGAACGAACAGAACAGGAGCCATGTGGACAATAGCCGATCATGGTTGCGCAAGAAGATGCAACAAGCATCTCGATACCTCAGTATCCGAGCTTTGGGTTCAGCACGCCTTCTCTCGACCATTGGCACCTTGGAGGACTATTCAGATACATCCAAGTATCCAATTATCGCGAGAGATGTTCGGCGTTGTTTAAAGCTTAAAGAATATCTCATTGATATCCTAGTGGGTACATTCCGCGTAGACGTTCAAAAGGTGGAAAAAGCAATGGTACCGCTTAATCCAGATAGTAAACATGCCTTCCACGGTATAAAGAACGAAAACCAATTTTTGACGGACGAAGCAAGAGAATGGTTGCGGGATCTCTGCAATCTCGTTCGCAATATAGAAAACGAAGTGGCCCAACATCGGTGGCACCTCGTGTCTGAGGTAGACAAAGATCTCATCAAGACCCATATACTAGAGCCTGTCGCGAAACTTGATCTAGACCTCGTTTTCGTTCTAGAGATCATGGGCCAGTACACCTGCCCCGAGAACCCGGCTGCAACTCCAACTACTTTGGTCGATTATTGGGTAGGAGTGGCCGTTGCCACTCATAATACGACGTGTGTGGCAGACACGCTGGTATCGCACGCTCTGCTTCTCTACTCCCTACACCTTCGTCCCGCAACTACCGCTGTTTTAAAAGACGGCATGTTTGCTTTCAGAAAGAACAGAGGATGGCTAAAGATGGACATTTCAAGGGAGTTCGCACAAGAAGACCTGCAACCAGAGAGAGGTAGTTGCTGGCCACTGAGGAACGGTTACGTTGAATTAGCCCGCGCGCTAAGGACACTGGACACAGATTTCAACGATCCATTTGAAGCAAGTCGAACGAGATTGATGGAACAACAATTAATCAGTGGACACACTAAGAGAAGAAGAAGGAACACAGCTTGATACGACTAAAAACGAGCCATGAGGATTGACTAAGCAATGACAGCGCAAATCAGCGAGCAGACGAGTCACAGGAAAGATAAATTGCGGGGTTTCGAGATAGTAAGTGCAGTGATTATTGGGAACACTTTTCTTTCTACTGGCGTCTGAGAAAATCATCAAAAAGGAGGGGGGATACTAGATTGTTTACAAAAATATTATACGATGGTTTAGAACATACATGACCTCAATGCGATTCGTAGAACTAAATGGGATTGGAGATAATCTATAATCCTCAAAGTATAGATCCTAAGAAACAATCACAGTTTTGTAGCATAAACAGTGTATCCACATGACCCTCCTGCTGCACGGTATTTCCCTCGGTCACGTCGCGGATCACATACATCACTGCAATAGGAATCAATTTGCTAGTGATATCGGTACAGATCTTTGGTCATGAACATATAAATCACAGCGAGAATGGCAAACATTTAGGGATCTAACGTGAAGGAGGATCCCGGGGAAAGGAGGGGGGTTTCTATGCCTATATCGCAGATACAAATTTAACTGCGTATACCTTGGGTGGTTACAGTACATGATCAATGGCTGAATATGTCACGCCACGTGGTGCCTCGATACCAAACTAACATTGCCGGTACCCTAGGCTTAACGCTCCTATATCGTGGGTACGTAGTTAAATGCAACTAGAGCAGCTGCAGTGCAGTACATTGTTTTTTTTAACGCAATATAGCTGGTGTCTCCCTAATAGACAGCGGCGCTCTGTACCCGGAGTTTGATATATATGTATGTACGTAGTGAAAAGGTCATGATATTGCAGACACAGCAACACCCACCAACACCACATCATCAAAAAATCCAACTGCATTAATTCAATTGCCAACAAGCAGAATTAATTACATCCACCAACCCCTCAACCCACCAACCACTCCAATAGCCAAGACAACGACAAGTGCAACGCATAATGAAGGTCAACTTTTCATTTCCATCATCAACCCACTCACCTCAACACTACAAACGAGCTACACAAACCCCCCACCTCAAAAAAAGAAAAAACAAGTCATCTCAAAAATAACAAGTTAAAGGACCGGCCGTCGTTGTCATAAAAAAAAAGGAGTCATTCGTCATTTCATATCTGGAATGCAGTGCATGGGGGGAGTTTCGTGTACGTGCATGAATCGAAAAACAAAAAACAAACAACAGCAACAAAAAACAATAACTCCACTTTGCCAATACCCGAAACCAATCCATAGATCCCACGAGCCCAGAAAAAACACCGAAAGGAAAAGAATGAAAAATTTAGGAAACCGAAAAACGCCGTCGTCATGTGGGATACGGATCAGGAACGGCCTGATCGTTCACCGTCGGGAGCAATGCAATACATGATAGATGATAATAGCGAGTCCGATATGAATGTCGATGGCGCCCTGATCAATGAGTTCAAGCTCTTTACAGCGTGATCCAATTTAAAAGGGGAAGGGGGGAAGTAGATCACCAATGTGTTTTGGTCAGAACGAAATAGTGGTGCTGCATGCGGTCGATGCAGTTAACTGGCCGTGAGCTTCAACCAACTTCCTCCACAGATTGACGATTGATACGCCAGCAAATGGAAGCATTAAGAACCAAACACCGGGGTCCCTCACCGGCACAACAGCGAGATGTCTCGATCAATTCCAGTCGTCATCGACCACCTTCTTACCGACATCCTTATCGAATCCCAGTCCCAAGCTGGATCCTAAATCTATCTTGGGCACTTGGATCTGTGGCGCAGGCTCTTTCTTCTTCGTCGGGCTCTGCTTGATCGGGCTTGCAACGCTCGGCTTGCCGTCAGATGGGCCCATGCGCACATCACGAACTTCCCACGCATCGGCCGCTGCAGCGCTAGTCCATACCTTGAGCGCGTCATGGACCGCGCCGTAGTACTTGGGGTTGCATGTGCGCAGATGTCCCATGACCTTTTCAAAGCCAGAGACTTTGAGCTCGGAGCGGAAGGTGTTGCGGTCTTCGCGGCTCGGAAGGCTGGCAAGAATCCCGTTGAGGAGGTCAAGATGGGTCGCGAGGTAATTAGTAGCATCCCACTCAACGCCGCCAACGTAGGGAGCAGCAGGGACGATAGCGCGGGGGCCGGGGAAGTGAGCCGTGGTGTAGGAAAGAGAGGGATCAGTGTTCGCCACGAGGGGAATGACGTTGAGATGGTGTATGAAGATCCAGAAGACTTCTTTGGTGACATTGGTGATCTCCTTGCACCATACCTGATAAGGGCGCGGCTGGTGCATTTGAAGAATGAACGGGACAGTTGAAGACTCCTTCTCCTTAATTGGATCCTTCAAATACTTGATCAGTTCCGTAGCGCGAGCGCTGAGCTCGGTTTTAGGTGCAGAATCAAGATGAGCAAAGATGATCTGAACGATAAGCTCACGGGTAGTAAACTCGCTGGGGCCTTTGTGCTCTTCGTCAAACAACATGCCAAGCAGAGCTGGGAACAATGTAGACGAGATACCAGCAAATTGTTTCAACGCCGAGTCGGTTGTACAGAGACCCTTCAAACATCGTAGGAGCTCATGCAACAACGTGTCTTCGTGGTCTTCGCGCCATTCCACTTCGAGAATCCGGTGCAACAAACCAACAAGCTCCTTCATACCACCCTCCTCCACGAATGAGTTGACCCACTCCACAGTCTCGTTCCTGAGTAAGAGGCGAAGCTTATGAAGCTTGCCGACCTCAACTTCTTGTGGTTTCGGTGTGTTCTTAATGTACTGTATAAACTCTGCGGGCATGACGTTCTTCGATCCTTTGGAAACAGACCTTTGCGAAGAGATCGAAGCCAGAGACCGCGAGGAGGGGGTTTTGTGAAGAGACTTGGTGGAGGCCGCATCGCCCTTTTGCTTTTTGATTGGAGAATCACCCTTTGTGAAGTTGAAAGTCCTGCTCCTTGGACGCTCCCGCTTGACTGACGCGCTCGAAGACTTGTCGATGACGGCCTTATCCTCTTCCGTCAATCCATCATTAGACTTGGAAGCGCGTTTATATGTTGGCTTGGTGGGTGAGCTTGGCGCGGTGGGAGTCGTTGGACTGGGTACGTCCAACTTATGAGTTCTAACAAAATCGGCCTTTACCTCCAGCTTCAATGTTCGCATCTGCGCGCGTTGGTGTGTGGGGATATTCCTGGACTCCTGTCCTAGTATTAGCATGTAACCACAATCAAAATGACACATATACTAACAAGAACAGACTCGAACTCGGCATCGACAACTTGTGGATCCAGTTTCACGGGTGATGCGGTAGAAGTAGCAGACCGGGTTGTAGCCTTTGATTTGCCATTGAACGCGGCGACGGCAGCCATGACACGATTCTGCTTCTTAGGCGACTCTGGTGCCGTCTTCATCGTGTTGGTTTCCTTGCCATAATCGGAGCTGGCGCGATTCAGCAATCCACGCGGATTGAAATTTTTTGTTTCCTTCACGCGACCCTCATTACCTTTGGTGTCTCCAAGTGGAACGCGGTCGGCACTAGTACTCTTTCTCCCAGTGAACGTGTCTATCAACGATGCCGTTGATCCTGATGTCGGAAGGAAATGGGATTTCGGCCGCTCCTTCACCTGCGGTTTCTTTTGCAAAGCGGGTTGACCGTAGTCGAAGAAGTTGCGCTGTTTCGAGGGCGAATAATCTTGAGACGAGTAGATAGCGATCTCCTCCTCAATACTTCGACGTTGGTCATTCAATGGGACCTTGCTAGTGATGGTTGTCTCCTGTAGCGGTTGCGAACTGAACTGTGCCCAAATGGGGGTCTGCACTGGCTCCGTAGCATTAGAGGTGCTAGGGGGAGTCGTGTTCTCCTTGTCCCTTCCAGGCATCTTCGTATCTTCAGTCTGTTTATTTTTCCTAAATAAACTAGTGAGATTGGCGGAAGACTTGATCTTCTTCGGGCTTGTCAATGTATCTTCCCCGCGTACACGGCTGGGTTCCCGAGATCGACTATCTTTGGTTTCCCTCTTCTCCTTGTCACGCCCCAACGATCGAAGAGACACTGAGCTCATTGTCTTCTTGTGCAACCCTCTACCTGGCTGTTCTCGGGCGATTTGCGACTTCTGAGGCGAAGCAGGTGCATTGGTAGGAATAGGTTGCGGTCGATTCGCCGTTCGCAGCTGACTATGTGGATGATCAGGTGGGAGGAGGAATGCCGCAGAGTTCATTGAATTGGTCGGGTTGGCATCGTGGATTGTCGTTCCAGAGCGCTTATGGCTTTTAGTCACAAGGCCTTTGAGGACAGAGGTTGATTTGTTTCGCTGGTGGCTCGCAGGCGCAGGCGATGCCATCCTGATAATATGGAAAGATGATGTCGATGCAAGAGATGGAAACTGCCAACAACAAGGAAACAACTCAGAAGAGAAGGTTGTCGGACATGATCATAATGGTGGAAGGTAAGGTTGGGGATGAGGTTGCCGCGTCGCTGGGTACGGGTAAACACACGGCGTTTCCCTGACGACGACCAACTAGCGGGGTATCACGTGACATGTGACGCGCTACTCCACACCTATGTAGGCATTGACCCTTGCTGCGTTCCTTGTGCACAGCTTACACAAATCGAATGTGCGATCCCTGAATTACGCTATTCCGATTGCGCATATAAATATTGAGTTTCACGTTCACTATTTACTATCGTTGCCGTAGGTGGTGCACGCCTGCATTCTCAAAGTGAACGAAAATCACATCTAACAGACGGGTCAAGGAATGCGTTGGTGAATAATACATGGCCTTGATGCCTTTCCCAATTGAAGCGATGAGAAAATAATCCTGATGGATCCTGCAACAGTGACATCAAGATGACCTTGAAATATACTAATATGAGATACAACAAAATTCCATCTCTCCAGCTACCTACAACTACAACTCCTCATCACTATCCGGTCCTCCTGCGGGGTTTGGTTCAGGTTTTTTCCTTTGTGGATTTGGTCCTCGTGGAGTTTGTCCTTGTGGAGTTTGTCCTTCTGGGTTCTGTCGTTCACCTTGTGGGTTCTGTCCTTCAGGGTTCTGTCCTTCAGGGTTCTGTCCTTGTGGGTTCTGTCCTTGTGGGTTCTGTCCTTCAGGGTTCTGTCCTTCAGCGTTTTGACCTCCAGGGTTTTGACCTTCAGGGTTTTCTCCGCGTGAGTTTTGTCCTTCGGGGTTTCCTCCCCGTGGATTCTCCTCTGGCTGTGTTGGTGGCGGGGGGCCGGAAGGTGAGGTAGGACTTGGAGGAGCGTCTCCAACGTCAGGTCTCCTATAATTTGAGCCCGGGATTATTGGGCTGTCAGTCCCTTCTGTCACGTACGTCAGAGGCGGGAACACAGTCTCAACGTCTGTTAAGTCGGCAGCGGAGTAGAAACGTAATCCCGGATATACGACGAACGTTATACGGCCTTTCTCTACGTGCGCGCAGTCATTTGTGAGTTCATATGTGCGAGTTTTCGGTGTGGGAGGTCGGATATAGGCAGTATTGTAGAGTGGTGACCAAATTTCGTAGTGGTTGTATGTAATGTCTAGACGCAAGGCTAAGAGCATGGCTCTTAGAACGATCTGTTCGATGTCTTCATAGCAACGCGTAGTGTCCGGTATGGGCTCAACACAGGACGCCGTGACAAAGCAACGCATATGTAGAGTGATTGCATCTTTCGCTACTTTCATGCTGGACTCGAGTAATTTGTCGGCAATGGTAGCTGCTCGTGGATCCTTAAGGAATGCTGCCCCACCCAAAAGGTGAAAAAGATCTCTACCTTGTGAGAAGCGCCATAAGTTGGCTTCTGTGGATAGAGACGTGGGATTGAGCGAATCTGATCCGGGAAAGCTCTTTGTCCATACTGCGTTACGAACCTCTCCTAAGATCGAATAGCAGCCGAATTTTTTGTCGAATAAATACTGGGAGAGCAAATTCCAGATACGGGTTTGAGTTATGAAATTATTCCTTGACGTTTGGTTCCAGTGTGATGGAAACTCACTCGTGTTTGGTCTCGAAAGTTGGTCAACGAAGCGCGCAGACCACCACCCCAGTTTAGGTTTGTACTGAAGTGATTTTGCAAATTCATCAATAATGCCTTTTAATTCGGTAAAAGCATTGATAATTTCAGTCTCTAGAGACTCCTCGGATTCTTCCTGAGACGTTGGTTTTTGGGACCCTGCAACCTGTGGTTCATCCTTGGGGTTGCTTGTGACGTAAACGAGAGCAGGGTGTATTAGTCTCCGCTGCTGCGCATAGCCGCCATCAAAACGGCGCAAGCCAGGATTAATTGTAAAGACAACGTTACCCTCAGGATCATGATCAGGGTTTGTGATGGCTTCGATGGCTTCGTTCCCCTGGCGCGATTTCTCCTGTTGCAAATCGTCACCAATCGTGGGCGTGATAAGCTGGTAGATATGCGGTTGACAGAGCATCATGAGCGCAACGACTTGTGCATTCGTAACGACTCGCCTGACCATACCAGCTAGTTTCCTTTGAGCCCCAAAGCAATGCGAGAGGAGTTCTAGACTATTGACAATTTTCATGCGTGCATGGTACATACTCTGAAGAGCAAGCTCGTCCACATCAGTGAGAATGTCCGGCACGTCCCCTACTTTCACACCAGTGGAAACATGGCGAAGAGTGTCGGTCAAGGACTCGCCGGCAGACTGGTCCTTCTCTAACAACACCCTTAGGTTCTCCGAGGGGGTTTTTCTCATCTGGGAGCTGTATTGGATTAGACCAGACCTCTCCAGTAGCTTCTCTGCCGTCAAAGAACGCCAGCTTGCTAACTGCGGCTCTATATCTGGATGGCGTATCTCTTTTCCGAAATGGGTTGCCCGTCGTCCAAAGACCTCGAAATCATTCGAGAAGATGGTGTCCAATAGAATCGACCATATGGCTCCTTGCAGAAGATGTGTGCTTTCCTGTTTCCACAATCCTTCTGGCACTCCTGCTATTAGCCTCGACGACTTTGTTAGATCGCGGATATTGTTTTGAAGGGACACTGTGTGCCGACTATGCCAATGCAGTTCGTGGGCAAGGGTATTTATTGAGTTTTCGAGAATATCAAAGTCTTTGCTAATATCAGCCAGTTTCCACTTTTCGTAATATTTTCCCAAGGGAGACTTCTGTGTCTGAGCTGATGGCGTTGGGGGCGGATCTTGTTCAAGTCGAGCATTCTTCAGCCGTTCTTTATGTAGTTCTTCTCTCGTGTTGTCGTATTGGGCTTTGAGGTAATTGATTGTTTCATGATCTTGCCGCGACTTTTCTGCCCAATATTCATGTCTACCTGGTCGGTCGCGTTCCGGGTTATCCTTCGGCTCGCTGTTTTTCTCGGCATCATTAGTATCTTTGGTGTTCGGATTCTCCTCACTGGGGAAGGCAGGTAAGCTTGACGTGGGGTGTTCAGGCTGGATGTTGTTATTGTCCCGATCCTCGTCGGTGCGTGAAATGTGCTTAAATATTGCGAGCAGCAATAGCACATAAAAACGAGGGTACACATGGTATGCGCAGAATGCAACGACCGCAAAGAGAGAGAGAGATTGATACATGTTTGTGATTTCATCGTGGCCTCACATTGTACCAGAGTAGAGGACGAGGGGATGCCATTTATTAATTTGACTTTGGCTATGTGCGTGGCAGTTCTTTGACACAGGGTCGGTGGCGTTAGTGAGCGTGACATGGCTTTGTTCAAAGTTATCACCTTGAAAGTCCAAAGACGCTGGCTGGCTGCTTGTTCATTGAAGGATTGATGAATGCGTGTGCACGTGCATGTGGAATCCCAGTCCCCTAGCGCGTAATCGGCGGGCCGATGACCGATGATCTGATGGCACGCTTCGCAGAGGGATCGATGGTCTCAGACAGCTTTCTCCTTGCAGTCTCATCCACCGCACATACGCATTCACGCTCGACACGCAAGAGCCTCTCCTTCTAACGGCATGAAATGCGCTCCTATCTCGTTTTTGCAGCTCTCACACTGTAGTTTCTTGCTTCTTCGCACCAAGTGCCCGCAATCATAGCCACCCACCCACCCACCGAAAACCTTGCCGTCACCTACGCATCCTCAAAGCTTCGCTCTGCTTGCCAACGATGCCTCCCGCGGTGGCTTCTCGATCCGCGAACATCGCTGCAGCTCCAGATCGTCGCCAATCCACGCGACAAGGACGTACGACCGTCCGACCCACCAACTATTATGCCCGCACCTTCGCTGGACGGCTTGCCGCGAATGGCCTGGAGCAGACGCCCGAAGCGTCCAATACTTCTGCCGGCTTCTGTCCGGCTCTCACGCACTTTACACAGGCTGTAGATGCTTTTCCCAAAGAGCTGATCAAGCACTTCTCCATGTTCAAGGAGGTTGAGGCAAAGATGCACGACCCGGAGCAGGTGCTGAAGCTCCTACTCGACGAAATCGCCGAGATGCCAGTGCCAATCCGCCAGCAGCAACGCGATGCCACCGCTACCAATGGCAATGCTGCTGAAAGCAGCGCGACCGCAAGCCTCAATGGCTCTGTCATGCAAGACCCCACCGCCCACTACAAGCAGCTCTTCCCCGACGACTTCAACACCCTTCCACCCGACGAGCAGGCCGATCTCAAGAAACGCCAGGTCTTTCTTCGCCTGCGCATGGTCATTGCGAACATGCTCCCTACCCTCGACGAAAAATTGGTGGTGCTAGGCGGTGCCAAAGCCACCAAAGACAAGGGCCTTGCGCGCATGAACAGTTCCTTCACACGCCTCGATGAAGAGATTAGCGAAGAAGCGCGATACGGAAGCCTTACACACTGGGCGTACGCAGATAAGGAAGAAAAGAAGAAGGGCGGTGCGTCACACGAGAGACAGCGCAGAGAGGTGGTGTCTGCCAACAATCTGGCGGCCGCTGCGCAACATGTACACGATGTCGATTCGATTGCGGCGAAGAGTGAGGCTCGGCGCGAGGCAATGATCGCGAAGCGCAGCCGAAATCACCAAGTTGATTCGGACTTCGACGACCGCCCCACGAAGAAATCGCAGAAGCGCAAGGCCGCAGCAGCAGAACCGGTAGGCGAAGGACGCAATGTTGGGCTAGGGATTACCAATGGCACAACAACCCAGGGCAAAAGGAAGAAGACAGAAAAGGCCCTCGCCGCTGCTGCTGCTGCCGCCGCCGCCGCCGCCGCAGCCTCAGCAGCACCCCCGATGGAGCGATCTCTGAGCGGTGCGTTGAAAACCGCGGGAAATGGTGGTAGAAATGGGACAAGTCCGCGAGCAACACCAGGCACAGAAGGGACTGGAACCGGAAAACGAAAGCCTAGAGCTGCTCCGGCGGCGGCTCAACGCAAACACGCCGTACCAGCATATTCGCCCCCACCTGCATCATCACCGATCACAACCACGTTTTCCCTCCCCAAGGCCGTTATTGCCAACACGGAGCGCCCTACAGCTTCGCGCGCTAGAAAGAACTCTACGGCGACTTCGGTAGCCTCGGCAGCCCCGGATATCCCCGTGGTCAACCGTCCTTCATCATCACATTCGATTCCACAAACAACCAACAGCAGTGCCATAACGGAACTCGAACAAGCGGCAGGAGTCAGCCGTGATAATGCATCTATCAAAGATGCGTCAACTCCAAAGGAAACCACCGAACTTCCTTCGTTAGAAACAGTACCTACAGCGACTTTGAAGCATGAAGAAGTAGAGACGCAAGAGCCTGAAAGTAAGGATTCGGAGGCTCCAACACCGGCCCCTATCACTACTACACGTGCAGGGCGAGCATCTAAGACTGCTACACCAATTGTAGGCACATTCCCTGAGATTCCTATGGCTAGAAGCCGGAGCACACGAAAGGCAAACAACGGCAACAGTAATTCGACTACCTCATCTGAGAACAATAGCACCACTGGGACCGTTTCCAAGCGGGGTCACAAGAAAAATGTACCGTCCACTAATAATGCCGGAGTACAGTCTCCAGCATTAGAGCCTGCCCCCGAGGTCAAGTCTACCGCCCAATCTTCACGAGCAAGCTCGATAGCACCCGAGCAAGACTCTCAAGATGCAGAGTCTGACGAGGATGGGGAGGAGCCTCTCTACTGCTACTGCAACCAGGTATCCTTTGGAAGCATGGTTGCATGTGACAACGACTCGTGCCCACGCGAATGGTTCCATCTGCCCTGCGTCAAACTCGATCGAGCACCTAGTGGAAGAACGAAATGGTTCTGCAGCACCGATTGTCGAGAAGCCCACGCCAGAGGGAAGGCCGCCAAGGGTGGGCGACCAGGTAGTAGTCGGCAATAGGAATTAAGTGGGAGTTCAAGGCGTTCATCAAGGGCGGGTCCAGTATCGGTATCTGGATCTAGGCCCGGTCCGAAGGGAAAGGGCCGGGCTAAGTTGGGTCTATGGGATGGATGGGATGCCCTTTGACTGACATGGGCTTTTTTGTTTATTGGGATCTGGAAGACTTTTCGGGCGTTTCGGAACTGGGACCGGGTACAGGGTGAGTCGTCTACAACCAATTTCTGTTGCGTCTGTGTCCGTGGGGGCGTACTCCTGGACTATGTGACGTTGTTACATTTCGTTTCCATGTTCTTATTCCACAGTTGTTCTGTTTTTTTTGTACATGTTGGTTACGTCCAGCGCAGCATATCACATCATCATATCATACATAAGGTGCAGCATCTACAATAGATAGGCGACCAATGAAGCATTCTCCACTTGCCGCCAGCTCAGTCATTAAGAGAGTACTTTGGATCGATCGCGGATACAGAGTCAATTCAATTTAACCTGGGATAATACACATGCACAACACCATGTAGAGTCTTGATACAATTATACCTGCAAAATAGTACGTGAAACAATTCAACTTTTCTCTCGGTGCCTTCTGGCAGGTTTTCAATCCCATTCAGTCTCCAGTATGCCTTCATGATAATTATCAGTTCCTAAATTGTCTCGTACTTGCATACCTGTACGTATTTGATGACCACTAAGACTCGTGTGTTAAAATCTAGGTATAGAGTTGTTTATTATCGAAAAACTACTAAGCGTAGTATATTAAGACTTTCATCACTTATTGTATCTCCCCTTATTGAATTTAGCTGACTTTATACCCACAATCTTGGTGTTGTTTGCGTTTACCAGTGAGAAGACGCGAGAGGAGGGGTACAGAGCCGGATTCGGAAAATTGTTCGGCCGCCTCGGAGCAGACGTTTCCCCGACAGGGTCCATGTTCGAATCACAGATCCGTCACAAATGTACAATTGCACTGCTAGCAAGGCATCTCTATGTATGACTAGTGTTTACTATTCAAATGCACTCTTTTTATCTGTCTGCAGGATCTTTTGGTAACAATGCAATTATCTTTGTACTACGGAGGATGATGGTACACTGTGGAAGGCCGCCCGCTAATCAGTGAATGCATGATGCGTCAGACTCACCGCCACAGCTCTCAGCTACACACGCGACACTCTTTTCATAGCGTTTGCACCCGCCATACCCTTTCTCAAAGCCTTTTAGATACTGTTTGATTGCGTTCCGAGCATCGGTTCACCCGCAATGCCATCCAAAGATACCAAATCCAAGCCGATACCCCCCGATTCGCAGCTTGTTTACGAGCCCCAACATATCCCCACTACCCCGCCAGACCTTCGACTACTGCACTATAACGATGTATATCACGTCGACGCCTCATCCGCGGAGCCTGTAGGAGGTATTGCAAGGTTTCAAACCCTCGTCAATTACTACCGCAATGACAAAGCCTTTGAGGGCCAGCCGAAGCTGTTGACCTTCTTCAGCGGGGATTCATTCAACCCCTCCCTTGAGAGTTCGGGAAAGTAGCTGCCACGATTGACAGGCCTCGGTGACATAGTTCTAACATTTTGTACAGTGACGAAGGGGGCCCATATGGTGCCGATCTTGAACAATGTGGGCACCGACGTGGCTTGTGTAGGCGTAAGTATATTCTAGACCGATTGTTCCATGCACAAGAGACTAATTGAGGCATTGAATAGAATCATGATCTAGACTTCGGAATCAAGCAGTATCGACACCTTTCCTCGCAGTGCAAATTCCCGTGGCTGCTCGCAAACGTCCTAGACCCCGCACTCGGCGACGATGTCCCTCTTGGGAACGCGGAGAAGACTGTTATGCTTACTTCCTCGAACGGCATCAAGATTGGCGTAATTGGATTGGCGGAGCGGGAGTGGTTGGATACAATCAATTCGCTACCTCCAGACATCATATACAAGTCTGCTTCGGAAACAGCCAAGAAGCTGATCCCAGGCTTGAAGGAACAGGGCGCGGAGATTATCATTGCAGTAACGCATCAAAGGGAACCCAACGACAACAAATTGGCGGAGAAGACCGGCGGGGATTTGATTGATATCATACTCGGCGGACACGACCATTACTATGCTCACAGCTTGATCAACGGTACACACGTGCTGCGCTCCGGGACAGATTTTAAACAATTGTCCCACGTGGAAGTCTGGAGAAAGCCAGAGGGCAAGGGGTGGGACTTTAAGATTACTAGGAGAGATATCGTGAGCACTATACCAGAGGATCCGGAAGCCGTGCAAACGGTAGAACACCTGACCAAGAAGCTCCGTGAGAAACTCGACAAGCCTATCGGTTACACTGCGGCGCCACTAGACGCACGCTTCACTACTGTGAGAACGCGAGAGTCGAACATAGGAAACTTTGTGTGTGATTTGATGCGGTACTACTACAATGCCGACTGTTGTATCATGGCCGCTGGCACCATCCGTGGTGATCAAATCTACCCGCCTGGCGTGTTACGCTTGCGTGACATTGTAAACTGCTTTCCATTTGAAGATCCTGTTGTTGTGATGAAAGTCACCGGAAAGCAGATATGGGATGCTTTGGAGAACGGCGTATCGAACTATCCAGCGTTGGAAGGTCGTTTTCCCCAGGTTAGCAACATCATTTTTGAGGCCGACTACAGCAAAGATCCCCACCACAGGATCGTCAGCGCGCAGATTGCAGGAGAAAAACTGGACGAGCAGCGGGAATATGTGCTTGCCACTCGTGGATACATGGGTAGAGGAAAAGGTAAACACTCCCCTCGTTTACATCCCCGTCCCAAACAATAGAGATAATGTAAATTAACATAACGGCATCTAGACGGCTACACATCCCTCCTCATCGAAGAAGAAGGCGGTACCGCCAAGGAGATCGTGAACGAAGAAAACGGCGTCCTCATTTCCACCATCCTGCGTCAATACTTCATGTCCCTGAAAGTCCTCGGCAAGTGGAAACACTGGGGTCCGTCCATGGACAAAAAGTTCACAAACATCCAAACCTCGCTCCAACGCACCCACACCTTCCACGATGCCTCCCCCACAGATACCAAACCGCCACCACTCCTCCGCCACGCCAGCATCTCTAAGGTCCTCAGCCAACACAAGCGCGACGAGAGCCCTAGTAGCGACTCTGAAGCTGATCCCGACACGGATGAGGAGGATGTTCTTGGAGAAGAGCTTATTAGGTTTACTGCGGCGGAGTTGAATATCGTGCGGAAGGTGATGAAGAAGTGGTGGCGGTTAGCCGGGTTGAAAGGAACCCCGAAGTGCGCGGATGAATTGGGGACGGAGGAACTGAGGGTCGATTGGACGAAGGCGGTTGCACCAAGGGTGGAAGGGAGAATCAAAGAAGTCAAGAATGCTTGAGATACGCGGATGATTGAGCTAGACTCGTTAACAGCGATAGTTTTTTGCTGCATCTCGACAGAAACGAAAAAAAAATGCTGAAGTAGTTTAAACCTTCCATATGCTTGAAAGCTCAGAGAATACTTGGGGTACACTGACGGAGAGACATATGGCATATGTCGACCCTGTCTGTGCGCTGTAACCACCAGACTATTTATGCCCTGCATCGCGGGTATAAAATTAGCTATAGCCAACTAGGACAGTCATAGTGCATAATTACTATGTTAATACCCCACGCCATAAAGCGTTTTAATAATAAACAACTTAATACTTCTAGGTACAACGTAGGATTAATACACTATGTAGTGTAGCATTTTAAGACATTCATCACTCACTTTATCAGTTGAGTTAAGCCGACTTTGTACCCACGATATAGCACTTGAGGTTGTGTAAGTGCTCCTACTCAATTAAAATGGAAAAATGCTAAAGTAGTTTGAACCTTTCATCACCCAAAGCGGATGGATGTACCTTCCAGGATACGCTGTCTTCCAGGTAAGCGCGGTTACAGCAGGAACGATGCTGATGAACATTCTTCTAACCTCTAACATTCCAACTTATCCACAGACCCTACATATCAACATCACACTACTCGTGGTACCCGATTCTCAGACTCCCTCTCCGGGATCGATTGATCATGGCCAGCCATGAATATGACACTCGCTCAGACACCCCTGACTCCTCCTCCCATTTATATTTTCGTTCTCCGGTTTTCTGTGTTTTTCTTTGGTTTGGGTAGGCGTAGCCCTTAGTACTGCGGTACTATGCAATATTTGCATCTGGTCTGATAAGTGACCGCCATTACTCTGCTCGCAGCTCTTTCAACCGCCGTTGGTACCTTTATCAGCGCAGCGACGTTATGATTGGCGGTATGGGATGATTAGTGTTTTCTCTCTCTCTCTCTCTCTCTTTCTCTCTCTCTCGTTATTTATTAATCATCTGGTAAATCATTGATCGGTCGTTCCCAACCAGCTCGTCGCAAGCTTCGGAAACATCGCTTCCGCTCGGACGATGCCGAGCTACTCTCAACTCATAGCATGGGAAGGAGTGTGCCACAAGCACCTGCAAATCTCACAAATTCTTGGAGAGTCCATCGAAAATTCGGTTGGTTGGAGCATTGGTGTCATTCTTTTGAGGAGAAGGTTTTCCATGGTATTGTTAGGAGTTTTCAACGGCTACTAGGATATTCGACTCAAGGGATTGGAGAATTTCTCCGTCCGTCTCGTTGAATGCAACGTCTTTGTCAGCGAGATATGGGTTAATGTATTAGTGATTGTTACCCTTTGTATCGACGCAGGCGGCAGAAAAAAACACTGCAACGCCCTCAGTCAGAACAGACACACCAGGAGGCAACTGTTTGCGCAACTGATAAGCTTGCGTGACATGTTTGGGTCGCATGCCTATATATCTTCTAGTTGTCGAAATCTTATCAAGAAGGGTTTTCTTCTTCGCAAATTAATTGGTGTAATTAGTTAAGGTATAGATACTAGTTTACATCTCAGGTAAAACGTCCTTGGCTAGGAACGTGCTGCTCATAGGTTACTATTGGGTCGGGATTTTATATTTGCGGGTTTTGAGAGAACTACACGCATTGATGGACTGACTAGATCAAGATGTATGTGAAGCAGCATCAGCTTAGCAAGAGACGAACTTTCACAAGATGAAAAGTGGATCAGTGGGAATCTTTTAGACAGCGGAGATGGGCTGGGGGGATGGTCACTCGCACAATTTACGGGGAGGGTGAATTTGGTATTTTTTGGGGGTGGATTTCTTCAAGAGCTATTGAGTTTCCTTTTACGCTTGCTTGCTTGAATTGACAGTTTTTTTCCATCGTCAAGCGGTCAAACTGATTGATGAGCAAGCTAGCTGAAACGTACATGATAGGGAAAGTTGTATTATGACAAAGGAAATCGAGGCCGGTGTGATGAAATGCTGAAAAAGGGCAAGGGGCATGATTGGAGTGCTGACGGATATGGGGGTTTCATTTGGTGCAGTATAGTGTATGTGCTTTGTGCTAGTGGAGAAGAAACTCGGGAAAATTTGGGGAACAGGAAGTCCACGTCTTCCATCTTGAGGGTATGCCCAGCGTGTGGTGGGCGTTAAACACCTGATACAGATCGAGACACCACATGGTGTAGCACATGCATACACCGATCATTTTCTGTGCCCATCCTGGATGTATTTAGGTAAATCGTCACCCACGATAAAGGTATCGAAGTGTCTGTGGTATTGATTAGTTAAAGTTTTTAAATAGATTAATGGGAATTCTTACTTGTATCGATGATCACTCAGATGGTGACTCACTCGGAATTCTTCAGTGGGAAACTAAGTGAAGTTCCTCGTTGTCATGTTACATAAAGTCCAAATCGGTGCCCTCCATCTTAATGTCGGGCATAGTCGTGCTGGAAGGCTCTGCTTTGATCGTCGGCTCTTGGGTGACCATGGTAGGAGATTCCTCGACGAATACGAGGGCGGGAACCAGGTCCAGACGTTGGTCAAGATTGTTGCCATGTGCATCTCCCCATTTTGCAAGTCCGGGGTTGATGATGAAGGCTACAGTGCCTTCGACGACGTCTTCGCTCTCCATGTCGTTCATAAGGTGAGGTGTCGCCCCCGCGATGAACTTCTCTCCGGGACTTGGGCACACCACTTGCATGCGACAACGTTGTGAAGACATCTGCAAAGCTAGTGCACAGGCCTTATTAATGATAGGCTGGACACGGGAAGTCTCTAGACCCGGAAATATCTGCAGCAGGGGTTTCGTAATAGCAGTATCAAGCTGTCTTCGTGCCTGAACTATGCTGTTCTCAAGTCCCGTCCTTGCGAAATCAGTAGGACCGCCAGTGATAACATCTTCACCAAGGACTTTTATGCATTGCTCCATAATGGTGTAGCGCCATCGCTCACAAAGCATCGAAGGAGTGGGCCATCCATGAGCATGACCGGTGCCGAAAAGCTGGCCGAATTCGTGGGACATGCAATCGAATTCACCATTCAGGATATGAACTCAACGGTACATGTTAGCTTGATATTTCGTGCGAAGGGTTGCAGAAAACATACATGGGGTACTGAATAGATGCTCGAATAAGACAGACCAGACGAAAGCTTCCAACAAGCTCTTTTTTCGAGCTCGTGAGTTCCAGTACAATTCACTGACATCTATGTTCAAGCGCGAATGCTTGAACTCCGTCATGTTGGGAAAGTCAATCGTATCATCGAATGCGACATGTCGGGTGAATGACTTGATCAGTGAGCCGAGCGAACGAAAATCTTGCTGGAATCTATCGTCGGAAATGCCCTGCACCTTTTCCACCGTCGAGAGCAATTGCTGGTGTAGTAAATTTAGTTGTTTCTCCAGAGTCTGCGTGCGAGTGCGGAAAGTAGTCGCATTTAATGCATCCTCAATAACAGCCTTGCCAATCTCAAGATAAGAAGCTGTATTGGACATTTGCAGATTATTTTGAAGTGCGTAAGGCCGAAGACATATATTTTTGATCCTCACGACCAGATCTTTGGCGGCTTCGAAATTAAGTGACGCTTGCTGGTTTTCATTTTCAAGGTCCCTTGTCCTAGCTTGAAGTTCCGCCTTCTGGGAAAGGAGCTGGGAGTTCTTCGATTTCAACTGATTAATAGCACGGCTCATCTCAAGTCTTACCTGGTACTGATGAGAGATTTTTCGGTTTGCGCGATCAAGACGTTTGGTGAGCTTGTCTACTTTCATTCCTAATTGCCGTCTCGATATGTTTGGACGTGCGCCCTCGAAAAATGCTGGTGGAGAATCCTCACAACCTGCATATTCCTGCCTGGCGTTATCTGACCGGTTGGATTCTGGGAAAATCGTGGAATCGGAATCCAGATATATCACTTGCTGGTCTTTCGGGCCGGACTCGCGCGTTGTATGGCCTTCTGCCTCGCGAGCTCGGCTATCCGGTAGGGCAAAGCCTGGACGACGAATTGCTTGTAGGGCTCGAGACGCTGAGACAAGCTTTTTCTCATCTTGTTTTTGTGTACTTCCAATCTCATTCTCGGACTGAGACTCTGTGTTTCTATTGTTGTGTGGCTAGTAAAGCCAGGGAGCCATTTCTTCATCTGTAAAGTTTAGTGGAATTCTCAAACATGTCAGGCCATGTGCATACCGTAACCTCGCTGTGTTTCAGTTCAATGTCTTGAGTTTGGAGTGGACTTGGTGTGCTCAGATTGGTGTAGAGATAAGTAGAGTTAGAGAGATGGCTATGTGGAAGACGTGAAGCACGACATGCGTGAGATCTTGGCAAGCTTTTAAGTCAATATGGTGAAGGTGAGAGTGAGAGTGAGAGTGAGAGTGAAGGCGGGGCAGGGCTATGAGAAATTAATCGATATTCGAAGTGAAAGGAGGTACGAATTTTTGTTGATCTACTCATCTCACCCTTGCTCTCACTCACCTTTGACCGTTCCCTCGGCCGGTCGAGCCGTCTATTTATACCGAACCACAATTCAATTTCCCACTCTTCTTCCTTTCCATTAACGTCATACCTTTCAAGCCGCGCCTCCCACCCCCAATTGGTCCTCTTCTATTGTCCCACCATCTTACAAACGCCATATAACACCACTTCTACTTTGTTCGACACAACCTCCACGTCGTCAACCACCATGGCTACTGCTTCGATCGCAAGCAGTAGGCTTATCATAGGTATGCACTCGTGTGATCCGATGTGTACTCATTTCATTGATACTGACAAAATACCACAGGGATTGATTACGGAACTACATATACAGGTAAATGACTGATTTATGGTCATTGTTGTTTTGTTTACGCTGCAACTCTTATAGGCGTGGCATACTGCGAAGTCTCCGACGCATCACTTGCAGAACCCATCATCCAAATTGTTCAAGACTGGCCTTCTGCGCATTCCCTTGTTGGAACTAAGGAGAAAGTACCTTCCGAAATCGAATGTACCCAGTTGAATCCTCGATGGGGCGCACTCATTCCCCCCAGCGCCCAGCGACACATGTGGACCAAACTCCAACTTGACAGACGACTAATCAGTGAGGGTGAAAAAATTCGCACAGAAGTCTTGCGTTCGGCCCCGAGCAATTTCAAGGAGCCCGTCGAGATCATCACTACGTACTTAGCGCAAGTGCGAAAGCACTTGTTCCGAAATTTGGACAAGCATTATGGGCCAGACCTGTGGCGCACGCTACAATTGATATTGGTCCTCACTGTTCCCGCTGTATGGTCAGATGCAGCCAAGGATCGCACTCTCCAGGCTTTCAACAATGCAGGTTTCAACAACGAGGAGATGCAGAATCTATCCAAGATCATCACAACGACTGAACCAGAAGCAGCAGCCCTTTGCACCATCAAGTCTCTGCAAAATAGCATCCGAGACCAAAAGCTCAATGTTAATGATGGATTTATTGTTTGCGACATGGGCGGAGGAACTGTGGACATAGTCTCCTATCGTGTCACAGGTACAAATCCTACGACTGTTGAAGAAATCACTGTGGGCTCCGGAGGTGAGTGTGGCGGCAGCTTTGTCGAACTTGGCTTCTTCCGTTGGTTGGAGAAGAAATTGGGTAGACAGAACTTCGAAGAGATTTCTGGAACCCGCGCTGAAAATCTCTCGAGAACCTCGCTCCCAGCAAAACTTGGTAGAGTGGTTATGGAGTTCGTTGCAACAGCCAAGAATAATTTCCATGACACGGAAGACTTTCCCATTGCATTACCACATGTGCTGAGTCATCTGAAGGATGTGGATCATGGGATTGCTGATGGTGAAGTTCTAATCAAACCGTACGTTATTTCGATATTTGTTGTGCAGACTTTTCGTTTCTCTAACATTTATGTCAGTGCCGATATGGTGGAGATGTTTGATTATTCCCTCGAGAGGACAAAGGAACTATTGATGGACCAGGCCCGAAGAGCAACCAGAAATGGCCAAGGACCAATGCGCGTAAGTGACAAACTTTCCAGAAATAAAATCCACGGATAATCAAGCATTAATAGTATGTTTTCTTGGTTGGTGGTTTCGCTGAATCGCCATACATGCACGCCCAATTGGGCAAGTTCGTTCAAGAACATATCAAAGCTCAAGCAGTCAAGCCTCCAAATGCGTACGTATATATATTGCAGCAGGAAATATTTTTTCTAACCATTCCATTGCATAGATGGACCGCGATCGTTCGGGGCGCAATCATAAAAGGAATCGAAGAATCGCAGGTTCAACTACACTACCACCTTCCGCAACCCATCCAAGCACGCAAATGCCGTCGTCACTATGGGTCTCCGTGTACCACAATTTTCTCCAAGAAATATCATAAAGAACAGGATGCTTACTTCTGCAAATTTACCGGTAAAAAGCGTGCAACGAACCAGATGCACTGGTCAGTTTCCAAAGGACAGCACCTTTCAACCACAGCGAAAATCCATGGTATTCTCGAACATTGTAAAGACTTCTGGTCTTATAAAGAGAAAAAAGCCAAAATCGAATTGGTGGCCTCAGATTCAAACAATGCTCCCAAGCGCTCCTGCGAGAACGTAAGTCTTATCAAGACTAAAAATATGAGACATCTGACTGACTTGGCAGGACGTCTATAATGTCGCTACGCTTCATGTTGATTTTAGCTCCGTTCCAGCGCGGGAATTTCACAAAAAGCGCAGCCCTTCCGGCAAAGTATACCTGCAACTTCAATTTCAGATCGAGCTATCTATTGGTTCTGTCCTGGAATTCAGCGTGACAGTGGGCGATAGGACGTATGGCTCGGTCACAGCCACCTACGATTAGATGCCTCAAGAGACCCCATGACCATTTCCTCGGCGATGGCGGAAATGGGATATAAACCAGAATTTGAATGAGTTCGTCAATGGAGATTTGGAGGAAAACTGGGATGTGGAAGGATTTCACCTGCGGTTATCTATGGGGTTTTCGAAGGGGATGTGGAGGAGGAAACGACACTGCATGATACAGTAGACGGCCTTCCTGAGACTGTCGAACTATCGCAGTACTGCATCCATCCGCGATCTCCGCGAAACTACATAGTATCCTGAAATGACCTTCAGGACCTCTGCCGCTTTCATAGCCAGAGCATCAAATCAAAATATGTCTTATGAATCTCCCTGTGCTCCTGCTTTTGACCTAAATTCTCTGTTCACGCATCTGCATCATCGACCTCGCTATCCTCTCCCTAACACCGCCAGACAAATCATCAGTAACTCAAACAACACCAAGATAAACATCAACCATACCCCAAAACAATCTCCCAATTCAACAAAAACCACAGCTGTGAATACCTACGCCAACACGACATTATACATGCCACCACTCCAATAGTCAAAAAACACGCTAAACCATAACAAGCAACTCTATCCGTGAATAAGCGACACCACGTGACGACGATCCAGTATTGGCGGGGCGCCAAAACGAACGACATCGGAGTCACTGATTACATATCAAGATGAACCACCGTTAGGTTTTAGATCACTAATACGAACAGTAGATTTGCAGAATTGACCAATTGAACCATTCCGACGATAAAAAGAAAGAAAGAGACGGAAAGATTTGGATGGAAAGGAATCTAAACGGGAACCGAGAAGCTACAACATATGTACAGACAGAACTCGACAATTGCTGAATGCATTAAGAACCACACCTCAAAAACACCTCACCGTCTTAAATAAAACCAAATAACCACAAATCCAAACATGTCCACCGACGACACCAACCTCACCACCTCCTTCATCATCCCCCTCCTCCTCGCCCTCCCCCTCCTCACGCTCCTCTACACACACACCTCAAACCCACTCCGCTTGATTCCCCCTGCACACCCGCTCGCGCCCTGGACCTCTCTCTGGATCGCCTACATCCGATGGCGCGGTATCGAGAACGCAACCCTCAAGGAAGCGCACGCGCGCTGCGGTCCCGTCGTGTGTCTTGGTCCCAAGGAGGTCAGTGTGAATTGCGTGGTGGGGGGGATTAGGGAGGTTTATGCTGGGGGGTTTGCGAAGGGTGAGGAGAAGGAGGGAGGGTTTAATTGGTATGGGTTTTTTGGGAATTATGGGGGGTGAGTTGGAAATTTCTTTGCTTTTGTTTTTTGTTGCTTTTTGTGGGTGTGGTCGGAAGGGATGGGAGTAAAAGGGGGAGGATGGTGGGAGCAAGATGTATGGTGTGTAGAATGAGGACATAAGGGTGTTGCTTGTGTAGATGCTGGCGGTGGTGAACACAACTCATCCAGCAAAAGAAGAAGGAACGCAAGAAAGAAAGAAGGATACCTCACCCCAAACACTAACAAAAAAAAAGAGACGGAGTCCCCCATCATCTCCCCATCCTCCCAAGCCACCACACCCCTCTTCCCCTTTAAAAACCTCAAACAAAACAACCCACAAACAAAAGCTAACCAACCCTCCCCCACCAGCATCCCGAACATGTTCTCCACAGGCCCCAACACCCCCCACTCCTCCCGAAAACGAATGCTAAGCAACATCTACTCCAAATCCACCATCCTCGCCTCCCCCTCCCTCCACGCTAGCATCTCCCACATCCTCCAAAACCGCCTCCTCCCTCTCCTCGCCTCGCCCCCAAGCACTTTCACCCCCACTCCTTCCTCCCCTACTATCCTAAACATAACCCCCATCCTCAGCGCAACAACCATGGACGTCGTAACATCCTACATCTTCGGTCTCGCATCCTCGTCCAACCTCCTCCAAAACCCAGACGAGTTGATGTGGTTCTTGGACCTGTATAATTCGCGGCGGTCGTTTAACTTTTGGCCGCAGGAGTTTCCGAGGCTGACGGCGTGGCTGGGGAGGTGGATGGGGTGGAGGTTGGTGCCGAAGTGGGTGGATGAGGCGAATGGAGAGATTGAGAAGTGGACTTTGGGGATGTGTGGGAGGGCTGCTGGGGTTGTGGAGAAGTTTGGGGAGGATGGGGGGAAGAGGGGGGTCGAGGTACAGGATGTGCCGGTTGTGTAAGTTGTATCCTCACCCTTGGCTTGGGTTGGATTGTAATCGTTTGACCTGGACGAACGGACTTTGTTAACTAACTGCGTCTATGAATATAGGTACCAACAACTCTCCACCTCTCTAGCAAAAAACCACGCGAAGAAACCCGCCTCACCATCATCACCCAAAACCGTCTCCAACGAAGAAAAAGACCCTCTCACCCTCACCACCGCAAGCGAGCTTCTCGACCACCTCGCCGCAGGTTTCGACACATCAAGCATAACCCTCACCTACCTCATCCACGAACTCTCCACCCACCCAACCATCCAATCCTCCTTACGCCGCGAACTTCTCACCCTCACCCATCCTTCCTCTCCCCCAACCCTCCCCCAGCCGAAAACCCTCGACGCCCTCCCCCTCCTCAACGCCGTAATCCACGAAACGCTGCGCCTGCACCCCGCGATCCCCGGTCCGCAGCCGCGCGTCACGCCGCCGCAGGGGTGTAAGTTGGGGGATGGTGGGAGTGGTGGGGTTTTGGGGGGTGGAGGGGAGTATTATGTCCCCGGTGGAGTGAGGGTTAGTGCCAGTGCGGGGTTGTTGCATTTGAATGAGGAGGTGTTTGAGGAGGCTGAGGTGTGGAGGCCGGAGCGGTGGGTGGGGGGTGAGGGGGTGGGGAAGGAGGGGAAGAGGTGGTTTTGGGCGTTTGGGAGGTGAGTTTTCCTCTTTCTTCGTGATTCGGTTCTTTCTGCCTCGCTTCCGAGAAGGCTTGTTTGATGATAGGGAAGAAGAAGAAGAAGAAACTGACACCAACCCACCAAACAGCGGCGGCAGAATGTGTATAGGCTCCCACCTCGCCATATACCGTAAGTCTTCCCCTCTCCTTTCCAACAACCCCCATCCGTCCGCCAAACTTCCACCACCTAACCCATGCAAAGAAATGAAGTACATCCTCTACGCTCTCTACACAACCTACGCCACCAGCATCGTCGACGACACGGGCATCGAGCAGATCGACGCGTATACAGCACCGCCAGCGAGTGACCAGCTCCTCATCAAGTTGGAAAAAGTGTAATGTAAATGGCTGGAATGGGGAAGGTCAGGATTATAGGTGGGTGGGTAGTTAGGTAGGGTTTGAGACGGACTAAAGAGGTGCTGTATATCTCGATGGATTGAAGGATGTAGCAGTGAGCGTATAGACATATCGCGGGTAATTACAAAGTTGGTTGAATGCAAATAGAGTAGTTATAGTACATGATGATTAGTGTCTTAATACTTCACACCACGCGGTGTCTCGATAACAAAAGGATCTGTACCTGGAGTGAGTTCAACATACGTGTGAGAGAGAGAGTGCATGTAATGCACATCACCAAAACGACGGGGAAAAAAAAAGAAAAGAAATCTTTCTGAACGTCATCCAAGCAACGTGTTTACCTGTCACGCGGGTCTCAAAATGTTATCACGCACTCCTAAAATATTATAAGGGTAACCTATAGTAGTAATATCTATAAAAAAAAAGTTTATATTTTTAAAATAGTAGGATTAGAAAAAAAAAAGAATAGTAAAAATCATTTTATAACATACTATCTTAGTATTCTACTTACTATCGAGAAAACGATAACCTTACAGGGGAGGAAAGAGACTCTTACAGCGTTAGATATGGAGTGGTAAGCGTTGATTGCGGGCTATTTTCACACTTGGGTGCCTGTCTCTGATGATTCCAGGTTATTGAAAGCGGGTCAAACAACGTGTATGCGCACGTATTTTGCTCGGAAGTGAACTTCTGTGGTATGTCCCCCCACACAGTGTAGGCCGTTCAGACAATCATACATCGACTAGGAGAGGTTTGCATGTGCGGATGGAAGTGGAAATGCGTATACTTCACTCGTACCTCATTTGTCAAATACAAAAAATGTAATCAAAAAAACAGTAGAGAAGAGAATAGGACCACCAGACTCATCTTACTAGCAGCAACTCTTTTCACGATGAAGAAGGCTATCGAGCAGATTTAAAGTGATTGCATGAACGAGCTGCCCAGAGCATCTGTGGAGGAGGAGCTTTCTCTTTCAGTAAACCCGCAATTCCCCCTCCATGTCTCCCGAAGCCTAATCCCAATCTGTTGAATCGTGAGCATTTTGTTGGTGGCAGCTGGAGCGATATGGTTGAGATGCCACCACACGGGAGAAGAAAGTGGATTACAAGAAAAAACGTAGAAGGGCGCATGTGAATGGTACGATTCACCACGTGAGCGTCGACCTCCGATCTAGGAGCTACGCATTATCTCTGAGGATATAGTACGGTACTGCCAACCCGTGACTGACACGACCTAGTTCATGATTTGTGTGATGGCGAATTAGCGTTTCAACACCCCTGGTGAATTATCCTCGTGGGTGGTATCTTGGAGAAAAAGGAAGGTTTGAGTGAAACGAACATTCGTATATGTGGGGAGAAGAATGACGCGTATTAAGAGAGCTCATTGCAAGCTGTCAGGGCAATCCAGTTGATGAGGTTGCGGTGATCCGTGTCCCCATGTCGTCTCATAGCTAGAAATATCTTATGTCATGTTATGCGAGAAGCCCTGCAAGCTACAGGAATAGGATAGAGTGATCCCGGGTTGTGTAACCCAATGCACATGCGCATAACGAATGCTTTCAGTTGCACCCGGTGGAGAGGCCGCACGGCCGCATTCCCATCTGTCGTGCCTGCCGTTTTGGGTTTCTAGTGCAGGTGTTTAGGTCCACCATCATTGCTGTGGCATAGTTGCTAGCGATGACAGATGACGGACGGTCTATTTTCGGTTCTGCGAAGCGTGAAGGGGAATCAATTGAAGAGATCATTGGCAAGTCACAACATCAGCGGTATCTAGTCAGCGGGCTCCGTTACTGCATGTGGGACCTCGGTTCTTCGACAATTCCAGTTACTCAATACAACTCTCGTGGTGTTCGTAAAGAGCATAATGACGGAAGCGAATCTCGGCTGAGTCCACCGCCACGGCACAGATTCTCCTCTTGGGGGGCCACGAGATGCCGACAGTGAAGAATGCTGGGAGGTGGAGCATCCCATGCATCGTTGCAGCTGCCGCGATGAAGGAAATCGACATCTATCGAACAGTCTATGCATGGACGAGAACATTATCAACGTCGGGTACATGGAATTCATGTACATATGTTTGTAGTATCTGCCGCCTATATAGCAGCTGATGGGCAAACGTGATTGGCCTTCTAGGGCGGCTTTAGCCTTCATGTTGGCTTAGACAGCAAAGCAGATATTAGTCGTCTATATTGACTCAAATTAACCAGGTGGTTGCCTTATAACATCAGCAGGCGAGGGAGAAAGCACGGCAAACCCATGCGGGGGGTAGCAATCGAATAAGCCTGAGGGTTGATCATCAGTATCCGATGGACCGTACGCCAGGTTTCGTTCACCAGGCTCAAGAATTCTCCGAGGAACCATTGCGAAGATTGTAATGGATGGTACCAGCATGCCCGGGATACCAGGAAGGCGCGTGCAAGCGATGATGTCGAGAAGTTCTCGATTGGGATTGCGCCTATAAAGCCAGAATGCGGCTTGTAAAGTATGATGCACTATGGCTCAAAGTATTCACCCGCAAATGGACAGATGCAACTCAACAACGCGTGAACCATGTCTTGTCGCGCACGTCACCAGGAGGGGCTTGATGCACGAGATGGGTAGCTGTTTACGTTTGAGGAAATGAAAGGGTCCGGACGCACTCAGCAAGGTACGAGAACTCAAAAGATCTGCTTCGGTAGGTGATGGGGTGGTGATATCTTGGTGATGGTCGTGATGAGTATTAAGGTTGGAGCTAGCGCCGAATGACCGGTCAAGCCACATATTCAATAGCACCAATGCTGCCAATGTATCGATTGAGAAGGAAGTTAATTGCGAAATGCCAAGGCACAACATCACAGTGGAAAAATGCCGTGCTTGAGTAATTTCAGCGAGCGCATCGCGGGGCAGGTCCGAGGGCAAGGACTGCATCCCGGCACTGCTAATGAAGAGTGGGTTTCGTATTACAATTGATCGAGGGCTGCTGCTAGTAACCGAGAAACGACACAGCGGCGCGATTTCATCACAACCTGGCACACGGAAACCGGACGGGTCCTACTCTTTTGTGCGGACCTGTCCTAGAAGTCGCATCGATAACATGTAGGAGAGATCGTTGGCGGCCTGCTAGGGGAGATGCAGTGGCTTGCGGGCTCTGCCAACAGGAGTCCGATGTTGATTAAGGGCCATATAGGGCTATGTTGGAGGGTTATTTGGGCCGTGCCGAAGTGACAACAGCCGCACGTCTGCAGGTACAGCAAGACAGAGCTAGCCACCGGACATGGTTGGTACCGAGCAGTAGATTATAAGGATGCGAGAGCTCCTCGAGTTTTTCCCCTTGATGAATACCAGCGGCGTACGCTTGCAGAGAAGAGTCGGCGAGCGCTTGCCGTTGAAGTTGAATCGATACCAAAGGCATTTACCAGGAGGTTGACTGCAAACCCGGTGCGAGTTGGATGCTAAGACCGGGTACAGCTATAGCGTGCTGTCAGAAGGGGAGGTTCCGGGCTAGACCATGTTCATTTCCATCGAGTCTCCAGAGCACTGTCACTTGATGGCAGTTTTGTGGCTAAACAGACAACGAATTAAAGACATCCATTGCCGTGTAACATGGTAGAAATTCTCCAGTGGAAATGGTCCACGGGCGGATCACTTTCTGCCCTGGTCGTAATCCTGGCAGATAATCTGTCCCGACCAACGCCAGGGTCAAACGGCGATCTTCTCCCCACCTTTCACCTCACCGCATCTCATTTATCGCAGCTCCTCGTTTTCAAAGCTGAATTCTGCCGCCATGCTTTCATGCTTTCCCCACCTTCCGTCTGTGCCGACTGCTTTGCCGCTCCAGCACGTCGTTGAAGCATGCTGCTATATATCCACAAGATGCTGACCCGGTGGCATAGCGACATAGGGTACAGTGCATACACACAGGTAGATGGACATTGCTGAGCTCGTCCCATTAAAACATCGTCAAACTGGACCATCGGATTAGCACGCTAGGCTAACCTGGTCTCATCTTCTGTCGTGTGACGCCATTGTGTGCATCTGTGATGCAGCTGCGCTCTCGGCTCCTAGAGCTCTCCAAGATGCGGTTATCTCTAGAGGCAGTAGTAGCTCCATGATCACTTTGAGGGTCGCTCAGCAGTCGACGTGCTGGCCACCATATGGTGTAAACGCGCCTTGTACCACGCTGCCCAGCGTTCGATGGTGCCAGTGGATAAGCTGGACGAACAGCCTTGAGCAGTTTCGATACTTTGTGCCTCGAGGCTACGGGTCAGAGGGACCTGTGACGAGCAGGCAAGCGGGGGACATTTTGAGAGATTGGGCGCCAACGGAAGATATATACCGCCTCTCAAGTAGAGTAGTTTCCATGGCTAAATTACGCATCTTGTTTGGATGTTTTGGCTCTGCTGCTCCTGCATCTATTGCATGCGATCCGAGCGAGCCCCCGTTCAAGCCCTGTACCCATTGCGCCCATACCATTTTTCGAACCTGGATTTGCCGTCGATTCGACGCATAATCGCAGGCTTCCTTCTCCCATGCACTGCCGCTACCTATGCAGCACTTTGGTCTGGGATTGCATGGGCCCCCCTCGCCGTGGCAGGATGTAACAGCGGTCTATTGTTCCGATCGACTTCGAAGCAGGGCTTTTCTGATAGAGCTGTCTCCACCAACAGGTTTGTATGCATATAGCAGCTCCGCTGGCGATTTAACTTCAGGTACTCTCCGATCTCGTAGCCTCACCAAGGCCCCGTCTACACCACGCGCCGCATCCTGCCCGACCCGGTGTGCGCACAATCTGAAAGCGCCCAGGCTCCTTTGTTGTGATTGCGGCATTTGACCGAGTCATAACGTCCTGTCACTCTCATATCACGACTTTTCATTGTAACATTCATCGAAGTCTTACGCCTTGAAGCAGGCGGGTGGAGACCCCCAACAGAACGAACGGCGGAGAAAAGGAGCAGGGACTCAGTCCGTCATCGCCTGAAGGACAAGCCTCAGCGTCTTTGAGAAGAAGGGACTCCGGGGCTCGCATTTTAGTGTTGGAGGGGGCGGACTGGGACTCTCAGTGGTGGGACCAGACATCAATTGCTTGCGGCTTAGGACGCCGGGTGCTGGGCTAGCTTTCCTCAACTGGTAGCGACAGTTGCTAGCAGGCAATCAGAGTAAAGAAGTCAGCGAACCAGATCTGCACCGTTGAGTTTCTGACAGAACAGAAGGCCGCAAGTTGGTGTGAAGCTTGATCCAACAGGGAAAGGCCATAGAAGGACTGCGGAGAGTCCGGTGGCCTGTACTTGGTTGATAGCGCTCACACAGCAACGCATCCACCAATCCGAACCCTCATTGCATTCAGCACGGCTCCTGCCGCTGGGGCCTTTTTGATTGCAGCTATACATCTTCTGCCTGTTTTCTCCGAGCGAGCAAGTATCACCTGCTTGCTTGTTTGCACGCCCCACGTCTTTTCCTGCATTCGACTCCACCGTTTGCCGTTGCGCGAGTCATCATCACCGGGACGTCTGTTACTTTGATCTGAAGCTGAGCTGCAGGGAGGGTGATATCTGTTACTGATTTGGGATCCGAATGGGAGTACGGTCTTTGTTCATCAACCCATTTGATCCAGTCTTCTACCACGGTACAGGTACCGCGCAAACAAGCACTCCTACCTTCTTGTGTTATGCTGGGGGTGCTGGCCAGCCAGTGACCGACGTTGGACTGCTGCGAGGTTGAGCACACATCAGACTTTGTCTGGTACGTCTGGTTCTGAACCAGGCAGAGTTGCTGCGATCACGGGCTTGCGCCATCTCCCGCCAGATATCCGGATCGGGTGTGGAGGAAAGGAGAGGCCTCTGTCCGTTGCGGTTCCATCCAATAGAGGGCAGTGCAAGCGACGTTGGGGCTGTGGTATTAGCAACCCAACGCACGAGCAGCCTCTGCCAGTCTCTTCCATCCCAATCGGGCGGCATCTGCAGCGACTGGAAACCGACGTCGACCTGTGCCTACTGCGTAGGTCTTGTGCTCATCAGACGCATTCCAGACCACCTGAGATCCATCCTTCAACCGAAGACGACTAGCATCACCTCCGCACCGGGAAAGGCCAGGACTGGACTTGGAGTCGACGAACGGACGGCGAGGACGAACGAGAAGGACTTGGTTTGGTTGGACGACAAGTCGCAAGATCGCTAGGCGGCAGTGACTCGCACTGTGACCGCCGACGACATCGACTGGAGACGGTCGAGGTGGTTGCTCATCTCATGGGGCTGTTGGCTTCTGTGTTGGTAATAACAAGCCCGCCCTTGGACACTGGCATCGCGTCTGGAGTCGGCGACGAACCCGCCGTCGTGGTCATTGGCATCATCAGCAGCATCAGGACTGAGGTCGACGTGGGGAGTTGGACGAGAGAGGGACGGAAGAGAGAGCAGAAAGAGTGACATTGGTCTTGTGGTGGGAGTCGTGACTCAGTCGTGATCGTGGTCGTGGACGTGGTCGTGCCTTCCCAACGGCGGAAACCAGTGCTCTGCTCCTGCTCTCTTTGGGCATTCGCTCGCTACCACCATCACCACCCACCGCCTCATTATTCACTTCTCCGCCCACTCTCCAATGCCATACAACACCGCGGCATTCCATAATCACCATCATCATCATCTTCACAAGTCTTCTGATCGCCCTTGTCGACTTTTGGCGCTCGACACCAGCGATTTAAACCCGTGGATTCGCCTGCCCGCCCGCGGTCCGTTCCATCATCCTTCCCTCGCCGCCAGCAGCATTAGCATCATCCACTCCTCAGGCTCTCTTTCCTTCGTTCTCTGGCCACGGTTAATTCGAGCCCTGCCTACCCACGGTTTTGTCCGCTTCTTTCACCCTCCCCAAAGCCATTGCGGCCGACTTACACCTCAATGAATTCTGTCTTCGGATTCCCTCACCAGCATCCGCTCTATCCCCAGCCCGGCCTGCCGCCCCATACCCACCCAACCTTGAGCTTTCGAAGGTACGGCCACAGAAACGCCCATACCCATGCTTACACCTACACCCAATCACAGGCACCCCTCACTGACAAGCCGAGCAGCGAGGATGTCAGGCTAGAGATCCGCCAGCAGCCCAAGGAGGCGTTGATCACTGCCGAAGGCAAAGAGAAAGGTACCCAAAACCCTTCTGCGCATCTTTCTAAATTCATTCCATCTGACAATTGGTAAACATAGCTCGGAAGCCCGTTGATCCGCCTCCAATCGTCCAATGCCACATCTCAGGGGGTGCGGACCCTGGACAGTGAGTAATTTTCCTCAATTACCTGTCTTCAGAGCATTACCATGTTGACATGATCTTAGACACTTCCTTCAAAGTCCCTACCTCTTCATGTGCGCCAGTCTTCACAGACCCAAGGATGAAGTCGATGAGGATCTTTCCAATAACGCCTTGGCTGGGTCACTCGTGTCCTCATTGCATCGACTCAAAGATCACAACAATAAGGATGGTGGGTTCTTTGTTTTCGGTGACATCTCCATCAAGGTCCAAGGCACCTTCTGTCTTAAATTCAGCTTATTCGATCTGCACAAGTAAGGATACGACCCCTTTGACTTACTTCCGCGCTAACCAACGCAGGGAAACCAACGAAGTCCAGTTCTTGACTAGCGTATATACCGAACCTTTTAGAGTGTTACCTGCCAAGGACTTCAAGGGCATGGAGGAATCTACCTACCTGTCTCGAGCTTTTTCCGACCAAGGCGTTCGACTGCGGCTGCGAAAAGAACCACGGGCACTGATGAGTGGCAGCAAGAGATCCTTCTATCAACGCGAAGAGCCTACGAGCACACCTGCTAGATCTGGCGAATACTCATATCACGATTCCTCGACCAAGCGGTTTCGTTCAGAGACAGAAGATCGCAAGGAGAGCTTCAGTAATCCTGGAGTCTCGGAACCAGGCTACTCAGCACCCTATGTTAGCTCGTCACAGTACACTTCACGACAATCATCCATGCCTTACAGCCTACCACAGTACAGCAGCCAATCGTACGGATCTCTTTCGGTATCATCTACAGCAACTGGACCAACATATCAACTTCAGGGAAGTCTATCCAACCCTTCTAGCTATTTTCAGAGCCCTCTGCTGTCATCCTCGCCTTCAGGGGTTATACAAAGCCCACAACATCAAAGATATACGCACCAAGTTGATTACTCCCAAATGTATTCTCCATCGTATAATCAGCAGCGTAGTACACAGTCTTCCAACATTGCGTTTCCGGATGATAACTCTGGCCTGGGGGGTTACCGGTCAACAATAGGGACTACCTTCGGTGACGAACACCGACCTCCGACTGGGACTGGAATAACGCCGTCTATGGGGCTGATGGGCCACACTCAACATGCTCAGCAGCGATCCCATGATGTTCTTGGTAGCTCACGGGGTACATCTTTCAACCAATCGCCTGAAAGCCTTCGCTCAGGAGGATATCCCAGCAGCATACCCCATTTGGACAGCAGTCGCTCCGTAGGTCCATTTGATGCTAGCCAAGAAGGGCACTCTTCAGGTCGGCTTGATGACCAGTCCGCCATCAGCTCAGTATACCAAAATTCAAGGAATGCCTACCAGGGTACAATGTCAGATCCAAATTTGACAAGTCATACAGATACTGGAGTGCTTCTCCACCCGTCGATTCCGTACACGCCGGATTTGAACCATTCAACTGTGCCGCATAGTACGGACAGTGCTTGATGAGTTCGTCGTCTCGGGTGTTAAGAGTCCTGCACTTTTGTTTTCCTTTCGTCTTTCTACCATATTACGGCGTTGAATGTCACCATGGATGGCCGGTGGCAGGGCGTTGCTGCACACTGCACGGAGCTTTTGGGCAATCCAAAAACAACCCGTTGTAGGCGCAGGTGATTTCGAAGACTTTCTCCCATTCTTGAAAATATTTATATATTCCTTTGCGCTTGTACACTGTTGTTTGTATCGTTACAATTTCTGGATGGGTGGTATAGACAACTGCATCCCAAACGGCGTGTTTTTCTGGAGTCTTAAGTTGTATGGAGGGGTTCTTTTATTGTCTTGCCTCGCCAAGAAAACCGAGTACAAAGATGGGAGGTGGTGAAGATGGAGTTGTAATTTGCTGCGTTTTTCTGTTGTCAAGGCGAGAGGAGAGAGCCTGAGGGGTATACTGGGTGGGCGGTTGGTTTGTTTTCCAATGTCGTTTAGCTTTAGCCATTTAAGAGAAGAGAATAGGAGAGAGAAAGAGAGTGTGTGTGTGAAGGTGTATAAGGGTCTGAGGTCGAAATTCCATCCTATTCCTTTTCTCTTCTCTGCTTCTTCCCTTTTCCTGTGAGTTGTACTGCGCCAAACACTTTACCTGGTATGTATCACATGAGCTGCTTCGCATCGTAGAAAGGGAAATAGGTGTGTCATCTCGGACCTAAATACATAACATTTTACTAAAAACTTTTACACCCGCCCCCTCCCCTTCTCCTAGGTTTTTTATCTTTGTCTGTCTGGGTGGAGGTATGCTCTTAGAACTGTTTACATCGATAGGGGGGGGGGGGGGGAATAACGTACTTGGATAGATACCGACCACCGATCCATTTTACTCTACTCTACTCTACGCTACGCTACTCTATCTAAATACATACATATTTATCTACTCAACCCCAGTCGTGGACCTGTACCACCATCCTTTTATCTCCCCCTTTCCAAAATATATCACATACATCATCGCAAAGTACAGCACAGCACAGCACAGCACTGTGCGTGAAGACTCGCGGTATCTATCGAAAAACAGATCAACTAGGACGATAACGGTCTCATTAATTACATATATATTTATGTACCTACCTACCTACCTACCTACCTACATACCGAGACAGAGACATCACACATGTCTAATAGCGTGCTACATGTAGATAAGATCAAAATTATGTAACTAATTCACCCTTCTTTCTTTCCTTACCTTCCATTCCGTTGCGGTAAATCCGTGAGTGTGGGTGTGGGTGTTGGATGTTGGGTGTTAGGTAGAAGAGAAGAGGAAAGAAGGGAGAGGTGGTTACCTATGTATGTATGTATGTACCTATGATTGATTGATTGGGGTGGATTTTGGAGGTAGGGAGTTAGGGGAAATAGAATGGACTAGGTATGTAGGTGGGTAGGTTTGTAGGGGGAGTGTGGTGTTGTACGGATGGGTGGATGGAGTTTGTTTGTGGCTGTGTTTGGAGTGGGGTGGTGGAGAGGGAAGGGAAGGGTGAGGTGATGTGAGGTACGAAGTGTGATTTTATTTTGTGTGTGGGTTTGGTGATAGGTGATGCCGGGTGATGGTAATGGGGACATGTGGTATCATTGTTCAAGATTTGCAATTTACGTGAGATTGTGAAGAACAAATAACTCCATCGCTAAATATCTACTTTCCAAGTCACAAAAAATAGGGGGGGATGGATAGATACCCAGGTGAAGACAATGTTGGATACACATTATGATATTGAAAAAAAACCCTCCCTCCCTCCCACCAACACGCACGCACACGTATAGATAATACAAGACAAGTTGATGACAACACCAGACCTTTGAGAGAAAAGTAAACAAAAAAAGGGGGAGGGGGGAAACAAGAGGAGGATAGACCCCGCAGACAAAAAAAAGGGAACATGTCACAGTGCTCCAACCACTCACGCCCCCACCATAGTAATATCATCGTCGTCCTCGCCTTCGGCGTCGATATCCATGGCATCATCATTCGCCCGCATACTAGATCCATTCTGAGCGGCGAGATTGGAAAGTGTGCCCGCTTTCCCGGTTCCATTGACGCCAACGTCGACGGTGATACCGTTCAGACCGTCGTCGTCGTCTTCCTCGCCCTCGGCGTCCTCCGAGTGCACGCCATCAACGTCGCGGTCCTCTGTGAGACGCGCGCCGAGTTCATCCACGTCCTCCTCGCCCTCGGCATCAACATCCCCATCATCATCATCATCATCATCGTCATCGTCTTCGTCCACGACGACGCGGCCCCTGAGTTTATTCCGCGAGCGTGGGTGCGGCGGACTGCTTGTGGAACTCGCACCAGCACGTCTACCACCACCAACGGCCTTGACTTCGCCACCGTCTCCATCATCCTCATCGTCGTCCTCACCATCGTCCTCCCCAGCATCCAGGTTCGAAATGCTCTTGTTCAAATGACTCCGCGTACGTCGTAAGCTCACGGTTCCGGGCGTCTTGCCTCCATTCGCCGTCGGCGACCGCTGCCCGCCAGCGCCGTTGGGAGAGCCGAACCGAATCCGCGACACTGGCGCCGTAGCGATGCCCAGGTTCTGCGCGTTGGACCGGCTTCGCGAGTGCGGCGTGGATGTTGTGCGGCGGCGCGAGCCAAAGGGCCGGCCCGGGCGGCGTTTCGGGGGCGGTTGACCGGGGATGGGCGGGAAGACTTCGTAGCGCGTTGCGGGGATCGAGGGCGCGGCCGTCGTAATATATGAGCCCGCAACCGCGATGACGGAGCCGTTGGCGAGGGGCGTGCCTGGTGGTAAGGGGGACACGCCGCCGTTGTTGAGGGTGGTGGATTCTTCGGGTGCAAGAGTGGGTGTTGCGGTCCCTGGTGCGCCTGCGGCGTGTTCGTCTTCGTTATTAGCGTTGTTCTCGCCGGTTTGGGAGCCGTTGATGGATGTGCCATTTGTTTTGGTCGCTACGTCTATTTGAACGCCTTCTTCGGGTTCAGCCTTCTCGTCTTCGTTTTCCTCGTCGCGTTGTTGGACAGTGTGGAGTGCCGGTCCGTCTTCGTATTGCCCGAGGCGACCCATGACATACGGTGTCCAGACGAGGCAAGCGGGGTTGATCTTTGGATTTTCGCTGCTGTTGGCTTTCTCGAGATATTGCCTAAAGTAAGGGTAGTCGAGTCGAAGGGCATATTTGCCCGTCACGGGGTCGCGGACGAGCGCGCGGAGGCCTTCGAGTGCGGAGACGATATCGTCTGGCGTCATGCCTGTGCGTTCTGAGATTGCTGCGATGCTGACCGGAGACTTTTGGGTGAGGAGCTCCTCGCAGATGATGAGGCGCCAGTATTTTCTGTAACTCACTAACCCCATGTCGCTGAGAGGTTTTTCGGGGCTCCCTGTCTTCTGTTCCACCCGTGTGAGTAGATATGAGAACTCAATCAGATATTGACCGTATCCTTTGCGCTGGTGAATGGGAAGCACCAGAATGCACGAAACATTGTTGAGGGAACTTGGCCGTTTCTCTTTGGAGAAGTAGCCAACGAAATGGCACCCGAGGCTGTCATTTTCCGTCATGACATAGAACAGGAAAGGCTCCACATCGTAGTACAGCGTCTTGGAACCCAGGAAGAGTTTCGCGAGCAAACAAAGGTTCTGGCAGTAAACGGGGTTCTTGCGACCGTCGACTTCGAAGAACGAGTATTTGCCGTCGCGGTAGATTTCATCTCCGGGTGGGTGTTTTGCAGGGCATTTGAGCTTCTATCGTTAGCACACCACCAACAAATACATGGAAAAGCAATCTCACCTTGTGCCGCCACGCTACATAATCAGAGTTCATGTACTTGAGACAGAACTCGCAAATATAAAGCACTTTGTTCTTGCTGTATTCCTCGGGGTATGGCGCAGCGTGCCATGTGTCAATCTCGTACCCTCCAAAATTGATGCATTTGATCTTGCTCGGCGGTCCAGTCTCTTTTGTGCGCCTCACCGGTTCCTCATGGGCATAAAGGGCGGCTTGCTTTTGTTTCCAGTCTTGTTCCGCTCGTTGCCGCGCGTCTTCGAACCGCTTCCGGTCAGCTTGCGTAGGATAAGTCTTGGATGTGTCGGCATCAACTTCCGATAATATACCGCCGTACGGTTTGCTCTTGCTCTCGTCCACTTCTTTGTCTGCGAACCCGTGAAAGGGTGCCGTGTAGTTCACATTGACTGCGGGATAATGGGATTCTTCTACCTCCTCCCGCGCAGCTTGAGCAGCACGCCGATTCCGTTCACGCCGCTCTCTATCTCTCTCACGGCGCTGTTCCCGTCGTTCTTGGTCCTGCGTGAGGATCTTCTTCTTAGGCTTAGAAGTCACTATTTTTTGGACCTTTTCGTTGTTGAGATGGAACACGGCAATCAAGCTGAGCCCTTCGCCTTCTTCAATTGAAACCAAAGGCCGCTTGTCTTTCTTCTGCTGTGGCTTCGTGCGACGGGGCCGAGATGAGCGCAGGCGTGATGATCCATTTTCTGATGCGCTGTGGTGCGCGCCATCGGTGTCCTCTCCATCCGTAACCGCGCTTCTTCCTTGCGCGTGGGACGTAGAGCGAGCTATTGAAGCAGCTGTGCCTGGCCTTGAAAGCTCAGAAGACCTACGTTTCTTCCTCGACTGCCTCCCTGTCTGGGGGAGCTCCTCTTCGTACGAAGCTTTCCGCTTTCTAAGCGAGCGAGAACCATCTACGGAATCATCAGGGAGAATGAGTTCATTGAAGATGGAATGTCCGCCAGGATCTTTGCCTCGGTGTGAAGGTAAAAGGTCCTTTGTCAATTTGGACACTGATGAGAGTCTGCGGCGAGACTGGGACTCCGGGGATCCCTCTTTTCCATGCTGATCATTCTGCATACAAACCGTGCATCGCCAGTGAGAAGCATCTGTGGTAACATAGTTAGCTTGAAAACCTATACCCTGCTTACTCCATACCGATATACGTACCATCATCGAGACTAAGAGTATTAGCGTCTCGGGCGCATTGCCGATGTGCTGCAGGAACAAAGCTCATGTCAGCTACCCAGAAACAACAAAGGTCGACCGTTTATTTTAAGGAGCAACGTACCCATGTCCCCACACGCTTTACACGACAACACTTCCTCAAACTCCTCGTTCGGGTCATTGTCCTCGTTCTCGTTGCAATAACTAACACAAAATTAGTGTCCCCACAAATATTGAAATACATTGTGATAATGGATCGAGGGCACTGACACGCAGAGACTGGACTCCAATTTTTCTGTTTCTCGCTCTTCGCCGTCCTCGCTTTGGACTTCCCAGTTATTGTCGGCATCCGATTCAGAGCTGCCAGAGTCATGCTCGCTGTCGCTGGTCTTGGCAATTGACGACGAGTCTCCATGTGTATTTTTATATGGCTCGTCGTCCTCTTCCTCTTCATACACTGCATCTTCAGGCTCAGCAATCTTGACCGCACCCACCGGTTCGCTGTCGTCCTCTTCATCCACCTCTTCGCCTTCGGCGTCCACATCCGAGCCTTCTGCATCCGTGTCGCGAGTACCGTCCACTTGTGCGGTTGATCCCTCGGGACCCTGCTCAAAATAAGCATCATCCTCTTCATATTCTCCATCGGCATCGATGTCCTCTGGGTCCATATTGCCCGCGCTTTGGCCAATGAGCCTGCCGGGCTCCGCCATGGCGAGGGACATGACCGAGGCTATTCGGGAGACAAAATACGCCAGATTCGCGATCTACTATTGACTAGACCATGTAGATGATGGGTTTCATGAGTGGAAACACCCCAGGGATGTCTGCATGGAGCGTGTCGTGGGGCGCGTCGTGCGGGCGTCGATGGCGCGTTAAGATGGTTGATGGGATGGTTTTGGAGGCAATGATAGATTCTGTAGTTGTGATATTCACTCTGTATGCCGTTTGAACGCGGCCAGGGTTGTGTCGTGATGTGCGAGGGCGTGCGGTCGCGGCGGGTGGTGTTGGGAGAGAGGCGGAGGCTGTCGATTGTTGCCACGTACAATTATTGCTGCACAACCGTTGCAGGCGGGCAGGATATGGGCGGTCCGGGCAAACGTGAGGGGTCGAGCGACACCAAATAAATTGTCTCAGGGTGAGAGAGCGTGCTGGCGAGGAGTTGCTGCTGTCTGAAGAGCGCGGCCTCCTGAAGCTGTTGTCTTGTGCCAAGAACCTGACCTGCTAGCTCCAGCCAGCCGACGGGAACCTCCATCACACCTTCCAAGCTCACTGCACCTATCCCCCCAGACCCCACCCCCAGACACAACACCACCCCCGCAACCTTCGCAACCATGGGTGTGCCCTTTGAAGCTCTGTTGCCGTACGGCATTATGCTCGGCGTGAGTCAATTGTCCCTGCGGAACGCGCCGACACCCCCATTGACGACTTTTGCAGATGTTCACCTTTAGCAGCTGGGCTGTCGGATCGCTCAAGGAGATGCAGAACGGAGGAAAGAAGACCAGACGCGGACTCGATGTCTGGGATAGGGTATGTAGCGTCTTTCCCTCGTTCCTTTTGGCTTCAGAGTCACAGCTAACCCCGGCTACAGCAAAGTATGACACCTCCGCAATGACCTCATTCACCACAATCCGAGATAGAAGACGAGCACTAAACGATACCGACAGTGATGCAGCGCGACCGCCGATTGACGGGCTTCGCACGTGGTCAAACCGACCGGCCCGAGGCGCCACCAAACTTCGAGTTGAACAACCCATGGAGGGTAAGTGCGGGACGGAATGACGACGAGCTACTGTTGAACCAAATGTCCATTGCTGACGACGATGCAGTTGGAGACTCGCTATGTCTAAACATAGCATTGGCACAAAACACAACTCCTTATTCCCTCCATGTAAACGATACTCCATGTGATAGATCAAACCAGTCCCTTCAAATTCAATATGTCCTTGTTCTCTACAACTCAATGTCCAACCTATATGCAAACGCTCGACTATGCCAAACCCCTCACTCACATCACCAGACCTACTTGATCTCCGACGGCAACCCCTTAATCCCATCCCTCTCGACCTCATCCAACACAATCCCAAACTCCTCCTCCAACGCCCTCACCCTCTCCTCTTCACTCCCAAACTTCACCTCCCGTTCCTTCACCCCATCCTTCCCCCTCCACTTCATCACATCCCCATTCACCGTAACATCCCCGACCAACTCACCGCCCTCCCCCACAACCTTCCTCTCCACGACCACCGTCCGCGTGAAAAACGTCTTACTGGACGTGCTCGTGAAGTAATTCATGACCTGGTAATCGCTGGGCAGAAACTCCATCTCAGTGAAGCAGTAGCGAGGCTGGAAGTCTGCGGTGGGGGATGCCTGGTGCTCGTACACCCAGTAGCGCTGCGAAGGGTCCGTCGTTCCGGGGATGTTTTTGTATTGGAGACGCGCGGACGCGGGCGAGAGGTGAGGTTGGATCGGGCTCGAGGGGACTAGTGGCATGGGGACTGTTGGGCCTTGGGATCCGAATCCGACGTCGACGTGGTATTTCTGATCGCCGATGGTGACGAGGTTGATCATGTGGCTCCTATATCAGACGACATTGTTAGAGATTGCTTTTTTGGGTGGAGTGGAGGCTGAGAGGGTATGAGTATGGATGGAAATCAATGAAATGAATAAGTAGGTTGTTGGTGTTGAGGACTTGTTCATCCTTTCACACCCAGTAAAAGTCCATTCCGAATCAATGGTTTCGATATATCACATCATACATCAATGCACACTCACTACATCCTACCCACTTCTTCTCTTTCTTTGCCAACACATCTACTCTCGCAAACCGAGGAAAAGAAAAAAAAAAAGATCAATATAACACAAACGACACAACAAAAAACAAGAAATCAAAAAGAACTCACCACCCCGTCCACCCCTCCCCCTCTCCCTGCCAAACCCTCGCCCCAGCGGGGTACACCACAAACCCCAACCCCCTCAACAACATGCCAAACAAAGCATTATTCTCCATGCAGTACCCTCCCTTCCCCTTCTTATCGCCGATGATCTTCTTGAACAGCGCGGACGGGTGGAGCGAGATTTGGCGGTGGGGGGAGTAGTGTAGGGTTAGGTTCTCGAAGGGGATGGTGGCGATGTGGTGTTGGAGGAGGAGGGTGAGGTAGGTGAGTTGGGTTGAGGGGGGGTGCGTGGAGAGGGGTGGTGAGGGGGATGGGGAGGGGGGGAGGTTGAGGTGGGTGAGGTAGAGGGAGAGGGAGGTGGGGGGGAGGGATGGTGGTTGTGGTGGTGGCATTGTATGGAGGTTTTTTTTCTTCTTGTTCTTCCTGATCTGTTTGGGGGGTTATGGTGTTTGCTTGGGAGTTTTTTGAAGTTTTTTTCTCCTTTTGAAGGGTGAGGTTTTTTGCGGTTTGCTTATGTACATGAATAGTGTACGTCACGGTTAAAAGACTCGATTCGCTAGAGTGTTAGATCGGGGCGTGTTGTAGGTATATACACTACTTATTTGGGGTTTTTTCTTCGTATTTTGAAGTTGGTGGAGACGTTCGATCTGACTAGACACTACATAATACATAATGCGAGATGTTTACACTTTAGATATTTTGGGGCTGAACTTTCATGGTCGATCAGTAGGTGTTGATGTTTGATGTGGACATTGGAGGCTTTTTAGGGTTTGTTTTGGAGGAATAGGTAGGAATGTACCTATTGACGGACTGGAGGAGTGGTGAGCCGGGGGGTGTTTGTTAGCGGGGGCCTGAAGTATGTAGGTTGTTTATTTTGTGAGATTGGTATCGACATAGGTTTGATTTGATAAACTTTGAGGAGTATATGGAAGTTTTTCTATACATACATACTCCACGGGTAGTCAATCATGGAGAGTAGGTTATACGAAGGCATGCGTAGTAGAGTCTGCTGCATGTCCCAATTCAGCCACCCCTTGCACTAGTACTAGCGCTAGCACTAGCCCACGCGCTAAACCATTCACCCCTGCCAATCATGCCTTCCGCATCCTCTCCGAACTCTATGCCTATTCCTATCTCTCTCCCATTGCGATCCAATCTCCACCTCCCCCCTCCTGTCCACATAAATCATGCTGCTCATGATCTTCTGAATGTCTACCTGCGTCTGTCTAGTCGAAACGAGCCGTGGGAACTTCTTGCTCGGCCGTTTATCTCTTTCTCTTCTTTTTCCTTCTCTTGCTTTTTCCTCCGTAATCCTTCCCGCATCCGCATCCGGTACAGATTGCGCCTCACCGTCTGCACCACGGCCCTACCGCCTTGTCTGACTGTGTCCCTGTCATCGCGCGCCCACTACTTCAGCTTCGGACCCCCGGGCCTCCAACACAATGGCCAGCAATGGCAGTCTGCGCACTCAATACCCATATGGCGGCGAAGCCTTAAGTCCTCGTCCCCTCTACGACTCCTTCCCTTCTCCCACCTCAAACTACCCGTCTCCCGGCATAGGCGGCCCCGGTGCTGTGTCGCCCAGCTTCTACCCCATGGCCTACCAGATCAGCCCGCGCTTCGGCGGCAGCGCGTTCATACCCCCTCCTGATGTCTTTGTTGATGGCCGGAAGGACTACCCGCAGGACAATGGTCCGTACCCAACTCCCATTGCCAATCGCCGCATGTCCGAGATCAATCGCGACCCTGTTGCCATGCATTTGCTGGTCGAAACGGCCATGACAGATAGCCAGCGCTTCGATGTCTTGACCGTGGAGGAAGTGGAGGCGCTGAAGCAGGAGCAGAAGGGGCTGGATGCCCGGCTGGGAACAACGCGGAGGAAGCTGGAATCAGAGACCAAGATTCGCGATGCCGCGCAGTCGCTCACCCGCTTGACGTCAAAGAAGGATAAGGGACATTCGAGGGGAATGAGCAGTCGCGGGAGCAATGCGGTCAAAGATACATCGGTCAAGTCGGAGGAAGAGCTGGCCGCGACTAATAGAAAGGTCGACGATCTCACAAGAGAACTTTTGGAGATTGAGTCTCGGATGAGACTAATCGATATGCAGCTATTGATGCACACGGCCGCTGTATTGCAAATGACGCATCACGGCCCCAGGAAACGAAAAAGCCCACACATGGTCAACGATAATGACCCAAGACCGGATAGCCCCGCGAGCATATATACTTATGAAAATGAACGAAACGACAGGTCGGGAGACGATATATTTGACGAACGTAGTTTCTACCGCTCTCCGGAGAATCTTGACAGCCTCATGAATGCTCTGCAGAAGGGCACGCACCACCGCACAGAATCCATTGATCGGCAAACCCAGACATTGACCACCATGAGTAAACGGCTAGAAAACTTGAACGAGCGCATTCGAGATCTCATTGTTCAAGCCAACCCAGAGCGGAATCAGCAATACAACCGACCTCCTTCTGGACCATTGGGGGGCACAGCAGATGCTTCCTCCATATATCGACAACTGGACTTTCTCGATCAGGGGATCAAAAGTATCGGCATCGAGCAAGCTGAGAGGAGTCCATCTTCAAAACCAGATCCCGAGGTTCAAGAGCGCATGGAGGGTATCAACAATCAGCTGTACGCTATGCTCAGCAGATCAGACGACCAGGTGCCTCCACCCCCTACTGTTGGAGGACTGCAGGAGCAGCTGGGTTACATGGAAGATTCTTTTTACAACGTCTCTCAACTACATTACTCTATGAATGAGCAGATTGACGATCTACGAAACATGGCAGCCGGCAGCGGGGATGCGGAGAAGTACGAAACCACGCTTCGGGGTCTTTGGAAGACGATACTGGACGGCGAGGAAGAAGCTCGACAACGGAAACGCGAACGTAGGGCGCTCCTTGCCGAAGATCCGGACAATACGGAGGAACTGTCACCCGATGAAGATTACAACGCCAACGAGCAATTCTCACTGATTGCTTTTGATTCCAAGATACGGTACATATTCCGCCGCGCCACTTCGCTCAAGGACAAACAAGCCATACTGTTACGCCAGATCAGGCAGCAGCGCGAACTGAACAGCAAGTCCGATGCGCAGAGAGAAGAACAGGTCAACAAACTCAACGAGCAGGTCCTTAGTGCGCGTTCCGAGAAGAAAACTATGGAAGGCGAGCTAGAAAGAGCCATGGATCTCCTTCGGCAAACCGATGACCAAAAGAAGGAAGAAATGACTCTTCGCAATGTTGAATCCCGCAATACCGATCTCGAGAATAAGCTGCGGGAGACGCAAGACCAGGCAGCATATCTCGAATCGCAGCTCAACCAAGCGCAAGAAGACGCAGCATCTCTCGAATCGCAGCTCAACAAAGCACAAGAAGACGCTCGCGCCGAAGCTGCCTCTATCCAAGCCGAACTCGCCTCCTCCGCCGCCAAAATCGACGAAGCAACCGCCGCCCTCCACAGCGCCACGGCCGCAAAGGAAGAAGCCGAAACGCGCGCAACAGAAACGGCCAACGCCCTCCGTGCCAAAGAACAAGAACTCGAAGGCCTCGAATCCGAAGTCGTGCGCTTAACCACCGAACTAACCTTTGCCAAAGCCGAGCTCGATGGCGCCTACGGAACCCGCGCCGAACGCGCCGCCGCCTCGGGCGCCCCCGCAAGGCAAGAGCTCGAGGAGCTGGCCGCCAAAAACGAATCGCTCATGGCCGAAATCTCGGCGCTCCAGAAACTCTCGGAAGCAGCCTCGCATTCGGAGCAAGAAGCGCGCGAGAGCGAGCGCAACCTCAAAGCCGAGCTTGCGGGCATGGCAACAGACTACGAGGCCCTGACCCGCGACGCCATCCAGAACGAGCGCGACCGCGACGTCCTCGAAGCCGCCGTCGACAAGCTGCGCGACGAGAAGGAGGCCCTGGAGATGGAGCTCAGCGACGAGCGCGTCAAGTGGCTCGGGATCCGCAGCCCCAGTGTTGCCGCGGGCGCTGTGGGCAATGCCAACCCCAACGCGGCGCTCGCCAGCCCCATCCCCCCTGAAATGGGCGCGACGTCGATTCGCATGCTCCGTGAGGATTTTAGGAAGATGATGCGTGAGCGGACCGCCGAGGGGTTGCGGGCTTTGAGGGTGAGTCTTCGTTTTCTTACCCTTCTACATTTTAGACTAACGGTGAGTGATAGAACGAGCAAGAAGAACGTCGCAAACTCGAAGCCATTGTACGGCAGCTGCGTAAGGACGCGGGCGCCGCCCCCGGGAAATCGAATTTGTCGGCGGTCAAGACGGCGCCGGGCACGTCTACCAAGGCGTAGAACTCATCCGTTGGGGAAGTAGTGTTGATTTGAGTGCTCATTTGGTGTGCAGGGAGGGAAGGAGAGGTAATGATGAAAACGCAAACGCAACGCTATACCTACACATACGCTTTTGTTACGTTATGTTATGGCCTTCTGGCCTACGTTTACGTACGTTACCTTACTATTCTTGGGGACCTTTTTTTTAGAAGATGAGAAGATGAAAAGGCCGTGGTCACAGTGGGGGAAAGAGAAAGAAGGGAGGACACGATCAAGGGAAAAAAGACATGGGGCATGTCGCGATATTATTATTTCACCTCACACAACCACTACCCTACAAAAAGCCCCTACCCTTTTTAAGTTTATTATTTTATTTACAAAGTCTTTATACGTGTATTGTTTAACTCCCTAGTCCTTTCTACTTCTTCTTCTTCTTCTTTTCTTTTCTTGTAGTACTATTAGAAAAATACCCTTTTTTTCTTCTCTCTCTCATCTTCTTCTTCCTACTACACTTCTTTAAAAGATTCTTTGTACATACCCTATATAACCTTTTCTACTTCATTATCTAACCTATATATGCAGTTTAGTTAGGGTAGTTATTTCTTATATTTTTTTTTTAAAAAAAAAAAAGAAAGAGGGGTGTTAGGTTACGGAACGAAACGGATGCGAGAAATTGAAAAACGAATTCAAGGGATGTTAGGGGGAGGGGGGGTTGGATTTAATTGTCTTTAGGGAAAAAAAAAAAAAAAAAAAAAAGGTGTGATTTGATGTAACA